>QJSC01021760.1:149916-192297 GCA_003697955.1 Calidris pygmaea | reverse complement strand
AGGGCTCTGCCACCCTCACCCAAAAAAAGTTCTTCCTCATATTTGAATGGAGCTTCCCATGTTCCAGCTTGTGCCCGTTGCCCCTCGTCCTGTCCCTGGGAACCACTGAAAAGAGTCCGGCTCCATCCTCCTCCAACCCACCCTTTAGACACTTGTCAGCATTCATAAGGTCTCCCCTCAGCCTTCTCTTCTCCAGGCTGAATGGTCCCAGCTCTCTCAGCCTTTCCTCATCAGGGAGATGCTCCAATCCCTCCATCATCTTGGTTGCCCTTCGCTGGACTCTCTCCAGCAGTTCCCTGTCTCTCTTGAACTGGGGAGCCCAGAACTGGACGCAGGATTCCAGTTGTGGCCTCCCCAGTGCAGAGCAGAGGGGGAGAATGACCTCCCTCCACCTACTGGCCACACTCTTCCCTACGCAGCCCAGGATCCCATTGGCCCTCTTGGCCACAAGAGCACATTGCTGGCCCATAGAAGGTTTACTATTCTCCATGGACCCCCAGATCCTTCTCCTCAGTAGTGCTTCCCAGAAGATCCATCCCTAACCTGTATTGCTGCCTGGGGTTCTTCCTCCCCAGGTGCAGGACCTTACATTTGCCCTTGTTGAACCTCATGAGGTTTCTTCTCTGCCCAGCTCTCCAGCCTGTCCAGGTCACGCTGGATGGCAGCACAGCCCTCTGCATTTATCCTGCGTGATGACACCAGCCTGCAATGGCTGTGGGTGCCCCTTTGGTCTGAATGGTGCGAGCACCAAGCCTTCGCTTTGGACCTTTCTGATAAGCTGTCCTGCCACCTACATGAGATTAGACTCTACAAGCAATTTCAGTCTAGAAAAAAAAAAATCGATAGAAATTCAGAAGAATTGGAAAATTTCATGTCCTGACAGTGACAGAAGTAAGAGGTTATTGGGAAACAAGGAAAAGATATTAAGGACATCCAGAGATTACTGTCATTTATGCTGTAGAAATAGAAAATGTTTTGTTTCACTTCTGTGTCTTTTGAAAGTTTCCTTCCTTCTCCACTGAGAACTTGAATTTCTAAGGCTATTAGGAGTTTGCTATCATTTTTTAAGCAGGTTAAGAACAACCATCATTAGGAAGCAGCAGCTTGCTTGCCCTCCCAAGAAGGAAGAGGACCACTATGTGAGGACCACCATAGGTATGGATGACCCATGCTCTTCTCCTCTTAATTCTCTCCTCTTCCACTATCTTGTCTTTCTTTTTTTTCCCCTTTTGATTGTCCCAGGCATCTTCCTACCGCTTGGTGAAATTATTAACCCTTCTCCAGTATGGTTTATTTTTCTTCAGTATCAGTCTCCTCTGCAAATGTTTTTTTTAATTTGTTCTTGGGGGGGTACCATCTGGTACAAGTAGTTGCTGATAAGCAGCAGTGGCTTCTTATGCATGAGAACAGCCATGCTTGCTCAGAGGGAAGGTCCATCTCATCCCTCTTCCCAAGTCTTCCTCCTCCTGTTCTCCTTTGCCCTTTTTCAACATTTTTCTTTGTGTGTGTGTATCTGTAAATGCAACAATTTGCATCTCTCCACTCTCTTAATTTCTGACAGGATGCTTTTTCCACCTCTCCCAGGCCTGGGGGTCCAGGCAATCCCTTACCAGCCACCGCTGCAAAAAGGCATTGTACCTCTCTCTGCTAATCATCCTGACGCGTGGTTCATCACAACAAACAGCATTACAAAGAGAAATCAGTCCCGAGAAAGCAGGCTGGCACTAATATCCCTTAAATCCTTTCAAAATGCTCGAGGGTCTGCAAGGAGAGGCAAACTGCTGGCCCCCTCCACAATTGGCCAAGGGGCAAAAAAGTCAGATGTGCTTTCTTTCCCTGAACTCTGGCTTTTTTTTTTTTTTTTTTTTTTTTTTTTGTGGTGCCCTTTCTTTCAGATCCAAACCTCTCATCCACAGTAGAAAGCTTTTTTAAGAATCACCTCTGCAGGAGTAGCTTCAGACGATGCTGAAATGCACTGATGTCAGAGGCAGGACCTGACAATTACTTAATACTGTTTAGCAGAGCCTAACAAAGGTGTCTAGTAGACCTAAGTTTCAGAGGGGCAAAATGAGTAACTCCACCCAGCCCGACATGTTTTCTTACGGATAGTCCCTTAAGGACAACAAGCAGTCAAGGGGCTGATTTGCTTTTTTTTTTAAAAATAAGCACTTTCCCTTACCTTTTGTAGCTTACCTCTGTGCTACAGAATCAGCTGAATTTTTTCCGTGAAGGGCTGCTGTTTGTAGTGACAGTTTTTCCTGTGGCGCGTGGCAAATTCCCCAGGAAATATTACACCTGTTTTTCCAGGTAGCGTGTAAGATTCAGCAACGTTTCTTTCCTCTTTTCTAGCTGGACCTCAAAACAAAACCAACAAAAAAAAAGCTTTCTCCCCCATTCTTCTCCTCTGGTTGTATACACCTGCATTAGTTTGCAAGGTTTTCAGAAGAACATCCAGAGGGGCTATTCAGGAAAGACATCCCAGGAGCATTGATCTTGTGCTTTGATTATGGCTGTCTCCTCTGATTAGTTAAAAGGAGGGCGGATGACCTCAACCCTAAGTGGGAAAATAAACAGGCAAGCAGGTGTAGCTCCCCGAGTGACAGATGAGGCTGTCTGACAGAGGAAGTTTCCGAATGATTGGCAGGAAAGGTTGAGGGGGTGTTCAGACCTTCTAAACCTCCTCTGATAACTAGACAGCCAGTCAGGCCTCTCAGCCAAATAGATTTGCTGTTAATTTGGTACAGACCTGATGACTGGCCCGGGTATGGAGAAACTGCAATTTATATATATTATTGCATATATATCACAGAATCGCAGAATCTTCATGGTTGGAAGGGACCTTTGAGATCATCGAGTCCAACCTCACAAAAAAAACCAACAACAAACCACCACACACAAAATACACCCACAGACAGACCCAACCCAACAATCTTGGGCACTAGAGCATGCCCTGAAGTGCCACATCTACACGTTTCTGAAATCCCTCCAGGGATGGTGACTCCACCACCTCCCTGGGCAGGCTGTTCCAGTGCCTGACCACCCCCTCAGGAAAGTCATTCTCCCTAATATCTGATCTAAACCTCCCCTGCCCCAACTTCAGACCATTTCCTCTGCTCCTGTCATTGTTCCCTTGGGAGAAGAGGCCAACCCCCACCTCTCTACACCCTCCTGTCAGGGAGATGTAGAGGGCAAGGAGGTCTCCCCTCAGCCTCCTCTTCTCCAAACTCAACATGCCCAGTTCCCTCAGCCTCTCCTCGTAGGACTTGTTCTCCAGACCCCTCCCCAGCTTGGTGGCTCTCCTCTGGGCACGCTCCAGCACTTCCATGTCCTTCTTGTAGTGAGGGGCCTACATATATATTTATATATGTAAAAAATATCATCAGGCTCCAGATACCTTCCTCATCTTTACGAAAACGTATTCAGAGCAGCAGTTGGTTGGGCAGCTTTTGTAGAGCACAGCTATGACGTGGCTTGCACCACACTCCAGTACAACTAAAACTCAGCAGGTGGGAAGAGGTTATTAGCAAAGCAGCAGCTCTTATTTACTCAGAACAGCTCCTGGGACTTAGCAAGGAGAGAAGAGGGAATTCAGCATGAATTGCAGGGGGATTTAAATGGGATTTATACATAGCCTGCAGAGTTTGCTGTGCTTCTTTAGGATGATCAGTCTCTGCATATCCCAGTACAGATATACGGCCAAGGCTAACTTATAGTAGCATTAGTTGCTTTCAGAATTTTTTTTTTTCCATCTTTCAAATAGCCCAATCTACTCGAGACTGAAAGATCTAGAGGTATTTAAGGTCTTTGTCCAGCAAAATGGTAGGACCTGTCTCTAGCATTCGCAGCATGGTGCCCGTCCCCTAGACCACAGGCCAAATTGCTCTGGTGATGCCAGGCATCATCACTTAATGCTTTATTTTTTGCCCCTTCCCTTCTGCCACCCTTCAGCAGAATAGGAATCGTGTCTCTGCGCTTGACTGAAAAACACTTTGGGTACTGCTCAAAAACTACTGCAGATTTCAGTAATTGGCAACATGTATTTGAAGCCTTTTGATTGGAAAGTGCGTGGAATCCAAACTACCCAAGTACCTTCAGAGGTCCCTCTTGGTGATGTCTGAAACAAGCTGCTTGTAAAGTAGGGGGCACTTATTCCTCCTGCTGTTCTAATTTTATTGCTAAGCCAGAACAGTCTGTACGAGGCTGGCAATCAGGATTCACGCCACTTGTAAATGTTAAGAATATATTCTCCTCTCTACAGCTTAAGTTTATATTAAAATGAACCCAGAGTTAAAACTAGCAGCCTGGGATGGTTCATTCTGGTACCTATTCCAGTATTTATGCAGAATAATAAGGTTGGGAGTGTTTAGCTAGCTCAGCTGTCTGATTGTCTGAACATCCCTAAGTGCTTTATAATTCAAAAAATGCAGGCATCAGTAGATAAATGGGATGCTTTATTACAGACATTATATCCTTGCAATTCTCCTGTGCCAACAATTTAAGTCCCCACAACCTCCTTAAAACTCAAACACCAATTTGAAAGGTACAATCATTCAGGGAAGCAAAAAAAAAAAAAAAAAAAAAAGAAAAAAGACCTGCAAATAGTCCCTAGCATACACAGGCAGAAACACACTCACTCTTCATGTCCAGGTCCTGGAACAGTTAATACAGCCAACTTCCCATTTGTTTCAACTCCTGAAGAGATTATAATACAATAAAAAAAATATTACATTAAGTGTAATCTGTGCAATCTATTCCTGTAGTGATGTAGAGCAGACTGGAGATAAACCTTATTAATTTTATTAGGTCACACTGTAAAGCAGAAGAAAATAGTGGTGTAATTAGTCCTGTGGTTCACCAGGCAGGACACTGCGTTTGAAAAACCTGGGTTTTAATCCATGCTCTGCTGCTGACGTGTGTAGACAGAATCAAACCACATGGATCCGTATCCTCCAGTGTATATAATGACGTAGGAACCAACGTTCCTTTGAGGAATCCGGTTCGTAGCGCTCTATGCCTTTGCTCCTCCTCTGTGAAATGGCATCGATGAGGTATACCCATACTTCTAACTCAACAGCCCAATGCAAACAAAGCTGTATTACTAATGAATAGACAGATGGCATTTGTTTATCAATCAATTCTATACAAATTGAGAAGAAGATTTATTATGATCATCAACAATGTGCTGTCATGAAGATGGATGAAAGGTAAACTTTGGAAAGAGGATTGTGTATTGAAGTGATAACTTTTAGAAATAAGGAATTTTTGTCAAATTGGCTGCTGTCAAGTCACTATGGACAACAGTAACCAGAGATTGTGCACTCTCATAGCTATGACTGGGTTCTTGACTTTGCAGAGTCAGGAGACTATGCAGATTGCTGAGATGTCAGGCAAGCTGTTTGACCAACCTGGCGAGGAGCTTCTGAGAGGCCTTTGCTGTGGTGTCCTGGTGAGCACGAGAGGAGTTAAGACGTGGGAACAATCCGGTGAGATACTGCACTCTATTCTGCCTGTCTTATTTTGTCTGGCAGGTACCGGAACTCTCATTGTCTTCTCAGTGCGGGACAGCCACTATGATGAGTCACTCTGCATTTTCCTCTCAGGACCATGTCTCCAGCACAGACTAATTTCTCACGTAAGTGCCTTCTACATGCATTTTCAGGTCTCCATTTCTTTACCCCGAGTCTTGCTAACTGCACTGTTCCTGCAAGCATAGCTCTCTCAGTAGGTGGCACAAGGAGGCAGCGTTTGGGAAATGAATATTGTGCATTTGGCCTGGATGTGAGAGCAGATGAGATGGCACGGGATGCTGAGGTGTGGTGAATACTTTCCTGCCTCTCTGGCCACGTCCACGTGCCCCTGCGTTCAGAGTGAGAGAGAGTAAAAGTCTCGGTAGCTTCACGTGGTGGTCTATCAGGTTCTTATCCCTGTCCCATGGCAATGAAGCGGTCTTGTAAAACTGAAGAGGGCAACCTTTACTTGCAGTCGTTTGTGCACGTAGGGCAGAGATCAGAAGATGACTAGTGTCTCGGGATGAGAGGGCTAGCTCCTGCTCACGAATCATTACTGTCACTTCTGCCTTGGCTGGGCTGAGTTTGGCCAAGTCCAAGGACCGCATGGCACGCTCTGTGGCGACGATTGCCCGGGTCGTGGGGCCGTTGATAGCTGACGTTCACAGCTGTATTGACCTCCCCAAGCCACTGCTCTAACTCATCAGGGTAAGGGAAGAAATGCTGAGTCCTGCAAGGACCCACATCTGTCAGGCATATTGTCCTTGTGAGGGGAAGCCACTTTGAGGGGTCTCTGGGATGGAAGTGATGGGAGGCACCCAGCTGCTTCAGTGTCTTTGTTAGGTTCCATAAAAGTGGCAGCAGCGCTGTCTGATGAGCAGTTTAAAAGGCAGCAACAGAGAAAAGATAATGGCTGCTCTTCTGTCCCATTAAGTCTGAAGGGAGCTGCCTGAGCCTGCCCTCCACTCAAAAGCTAAATCTGTTATGACTTGCTTGCTAATTCTGTCTTTGGGTCCCAGGTGGAGAGAAAAGAAGGTCCTGCTGGGGCAGAGGGCAGCCCTCAGATATATCTGCTGGAGTTGTTAGGTGAGGAAAACAAGCTTCTCTTACTTGCCCGGCCTTTTTCAGCTAGGTGCATGCAAAGACACTTGCTAGCTGGAGATGCCTGCCATTAAACACTTCTTTAATGGAGAGAAAGAAAAATTCCTGAGGGACACTGTGGAACAATGAAACACCTACAGCGAAGAGCGTCGTGCAGGGTGCGTTATTTCTTCATGTGTATTAGACGCTGCCACTTGTGGACATACACAGAAATATGCGCATAGATAAATATATTGCATCTTCTTTTGGTTTAGTTGCTTAAGTTAGCTGCAGGCTGACATATGATAGAGTTCATGTTTAAATCTTCAGAGTAAAACACTTTGAAAGCAAACCAATTAAGGTTAATAGAATGAACTTACAATGCCCATGGTTAAGGAGGAGGGGTGAGCGAGACATTCAGTAAATTGTTCACCAAATAGCCTGTCACCTCTAGGTCTGCAGCTGAAGGCCTGCCAATGGATCATTCTATTATCTTTAATGAGCTTAATTTTAAGGTGGTATGCACATCAAATATAAAATACTGATGCTGGTTTTGTTATCTCTGATCCTGCATCTGCCTTAAATATGTTAATAAAGAATATGCGCAGTCTAAGAAAGTGTAAAAGCATTGTACATATAGCATTCACTTAAAAATGACTAAAATTTAAACCAAAAAAGTATTTCTCCCTATTAAGCTACTCCATGCACAAAACTCAGTACAGTATGTACAAAGAAATTTCTAGAAAATCAATTCAGAATTGGACAAACTTACCAAGTTAGTTGTTTGGGGTTTTTTTACCTACTTCATGAGAAAAGAGATAGCCACTTAAGATTTAAGCTCAGATTGTCGAAGTGCCTAAAATGCAGATTAGCGCCCCATGAGATTTTTGCTGTAGTTGATTGCAATTATTCTTTGGCACCTCGTCACCTTGGAAAATCAGTCTCGTACATTTTTAGGACGGACTCCCCCATCCAGCTGAGCGGTTTGTGCGTTTGATGAAACACGCAACACCTTCCTGCTCCTGCAGTACCCCTGCTGTTCCTTGCCTCTCCTTAAGGAACTGTGCCGAGTGTGCCGCAATACCTACCACGTTTGCTTGGTCCCGTTTCAGATGTTTTCCTTTCCTCGGCCATCGCTGAAGTTACTCCCCAAGGAAGTGCCACATCATGCCAAGGGATATTCCATCAGGGACATTGCTAGGAGGTTTCTTACCGTGATATCCAAATGAGGAACTGAGATTCAATATGTATCAGCCCGGTCATGGGGGTGTAATCACTAAAGATCACTAAAGCAGCATTATTATTCACATTCCCAGGTTCTGCCTACGAACCGTAAAGGACAGACAGGAGGCTGACAGCGCAGCTGGAAGCAGGGAGAGATGAGACAAGTTACTAGCCCAGAGCTCAAAGGTGTTTTCTGCCTCTGTATAGCAGAAGTTGCAAGTGGGACGGAAGCCAGAAGGGGAAACAGAGCCTAATAGCAAGCTTTGGCAGCCTTGTGATGGCAGAAGTGCCAAAGGAGGGTATAATTCTGGTGATCTTAGTTGTAGGTTAGCATGTGTTCATTGGTAAACCAGAGTTTATCACATCCAAAGCACTTCTTACAGGAACATGACGTGTACTCCACTGCCTGGCTTACTAATTTTAGCTGTGGAATCTATTCTGTAGACTGAGATAAATTCACAAGGTTTCAAATCAGTATATTTTGAAACACCAAATCGTAGTGGTTTAATTAGCATTGGGCCATGCCACCTGACAGTTTTTATTTAAACTAGTGAGACTGTATTTGGGAAATTCCTCTAGCTCAATGCACCAAACTATTTAAGCTTTAAAAGGCTTAAAATTAATACTTTACCTGAACGTCACTACTGATCAGGATCTCTACACTTTGTGTGTTGCCTTCATTCTTGTTCCCTCTTGTTTTACTATTTGTTTCCTCCTAACTTTCTTTTCCTCCTTGCTGCTCCCTAAGTTTTTCTTCCCTTCTGTTGAGTTCTAACCTTGTCTTCCCATGGGCCCTCCTACCTGAAATAATGGAGCAGAGTGACTTTAGCAAAGCTGATTAATATTATTTCCTGCCTTGGCAAGAAGTGGAGGAGGGAATACTCTTGCAAATATCACCTACTTAAGATGCTAAGCCAAAGAAATCTGTGTTACACTTGAGGCTATACGCTGCAAATGGAGTATCCCAAGAAAAGCTAAACTTCTTTGCGAGGAGGAGGAAATTGCTGACTCTCGATGAAACTCTTTCCTAAAGTTTTTTAATCTGGGATATGACTCCTGGCCCAGTTCAATATCATTTTAATGCAGGCCACAATTATAAAAGGTGCAGTTCTTTCCTTTCTTGCACCCTGTTTCCCTCATGTAGTTACGCTCTAGGCTTTTACTCCAAGTTTGTTACTTCAGGGATAAATCTATCAATGGAGCAATGCCTTAAAACTGCTTTAAAGAAGAAGTTGAGGGGCTGTTAAAATAGTCTCAAATTGTTTCAGGCGGTGAATCATGGTTTTGTTTTTGCCAGCTGCATCATTAGAGAAACTGATTTCATAATGTAGTAGATTTGCATGCCCCAAGTAAAGGAATTAGTTACACAAGAATATTCTATAAGGAAAGGGAGAAGGCTCGTAGGCCAATTTTAATTAGAGGTGACTTTTCCTTCAACAGGGATGCTCTGAGATTTAAGACCAAAACAAAACAAAAAGCCCTCACTTCTGTAGAAATTAGAGAGTAAAGATCTAGTATTGGGTTATTTGCTTCATTCCCACTATGGAATATGTTTTATCACTCCTACTATAATGTAAAATATTTACTCTCACCATTAAGGCAATGAAAACATGGCAGATGTGAGGAAGAAGTAAATATCAGGAGTACAGTAAATAACACATACACTACCAAAAGGCGGACAACAGACCATAATAAGTCATTACATTCTTTAGTGCCTATGATAATTTAAAAGCATCCTGTGTACTGGAATACAAGCTTGCCATCAGAGCATAATATGATGAGTCAATAGCAAACCAAATGAAGAGAACGATATGAAAACACTTCAGAAAGTTTCTGTCATTAATCAGAAAAGCCCTATTTGTAGAATATGTGAACAAGGAACAAGCTCAGTTCTATTTCTTGATAGGTTAAAATGATGTTTTAGTCTTGTTTGCCAGGAAAAGATGCTTTTCAAGGTTCCATGAAGTAAATCATGAGGATCTATACACATGAAATCATGTGGAAAGGTGAGAAAGAAAAATAATTTGGGTATCCCAAGTAATTTCTGAATTCACAGCTCAGTTTCCACCAATGTTGACAGAGAAATGGGTAAGTTTCTTCCAGTTTCATGATAAAAGCCATCATGAAGGAAGGAAAATCTCAACCCACATGTTACGAGACGCTGGAGAATCCACCTGGGACAGCCCGCTTCCTAAATTTCACAATATGGGAGAAAAGGCTTGTTAAGAATTTACAATCAGTCTCATCACACAAGTTGCCTATACACAGGGATTTTAGCGCTCCACTCAAGTAAGGGAGAACGGAGTTTCTGTTTGAAAGGCAGAGGCCTAGTAAATTAAAGGTTTGAGGAGGAATATCAAGGGAAAGACCAATCTACCCTTGGACATGGATAATGTCTGGCTTCCACTAATTGGAGAGCACAACACTAAGGTTTTGTGGCACATCAGCTTGTTAGGATCAGAACATGTTTTTACTTACTAGAAAGAATTAAAATTGCCTCAGCCCTTGGACACACAGGGTATGTTGCAAGAGTAGTCTCTTTACTATAGTATATATATTTGGGTTGTTTGTACAGTCAAACAAAGTAACTTAGAGTTTTGGTACCTAAGTGCTAATGCAACTGTGGTAATTCAAGTGGAATACAGTGCACCAAATTTACTGTTGGCTTATTTTGTTAGCATCAAAATCTTTTTATGGGCAAAACTTAACACACTCTCTGTCTATTGAGCTAAGAATTAATTGTTACTCCAGTTACTGCTTTAACAGTTCAGTAGTCCAGAATGGTCTCATTAATACAGAAAAGCTTTATTGATGGTGCGGTTACATTTTTTATTCAAAACAGCCTAATACCAGTCCTGTTCTCTGGTGTTATGTCTACTGTTTAGGTGTACCTCTGGGTCCTAAGGTTGACCATTTCAGTCTCCCTCACCTCACGGTGGCTCTGAGGATTCACAACACCTCATTAACATTCTGATGTCCTCACTGGGAAGACCTTAGTGGTGGGATTTTCTTCCTCTCCAGTTTCGGGTCTGGTTGGGACTAATTTTGTTAATTTTCTCGTCTCTATCTCATTCCTTTTCATCAGATCCCAGCCAAATTTTGAAAGTTGCACAACAGCCTCGATTAATCAAAGGGCTGCTGTTGTGTACACAGGGACAAGAGGGCCTGTCAGTCCTTAGTGGTCTGTGAGGTTCACCAAGCTGAAGCCCATCCAGTCCTGGTGGCTGCTGGCAAGCGTTAACCGAGCTACAACCGGCTCAGGCCAACTCCTGAGACTCTGAACTGTCAGGCTGACATAAAGCTGTAGCCTTTTATTAGTTGATTGCGAAAAATCCTATTCCCTGTCCTAAAATGGCCCGAATCATTTTTACTGGGCTACAATTTACGCCATATATAATTAATTAATGTGTAAATCAGCCGGTACGAAGATAAGACGGCTGTTAAAGAACGGCCCTTTGGAGCCGTTCCCCAGGGTGATATCGCAATGGCTGTCATTCACATTATCTCCGCAATGCAGCGGGTGTGATGCTCGGGAAGTCTGTCTCTTGTTACAACTGACTTTGATTTCAAAAACAAAGAAAGGAGCTCATAATTTGCCTTTTTTCTCTTTTCTGTTGCAAACCCAGCTCCCTTCAGTAACTTCATCTGCAGCTCTGTAGAGGGATGGATGTAACAAATCTAACAAACTACCTTAAAAAATGAACAATAGTAATGAGAACTTCACTAAACTGTAAGTTTAATGAAGTAGGAAATCTGGCTTCATTAGTTCCAGGGTTCACAAGACTGTTTAATGTGTAGTGCCTCAAGCTGGATAAAACTTGCTCAGAGCCTTTCCTAAAATGGTTACACAAATTAAGATCCTCAGTAGAGCTCTGATGATGGAAGGGAGACCATAGAGGGCTGCAATGTGTAAAATCCAAGGTTATTCAGAAATCCACTGGATTTGGGGAACTGAAACTCTTTCCCTACGATGCCAATTATAATAAGGGGAAGAACACTCCTACTGGAAGATTTTCCTATTCCTCACAAAGTAAAGAACTCTCTAAAAGTAGGGCATCAACAACTCATGTACTGGATTACTGTATAATAAATGTGATGCTTATTTTGCTAATTTTTTTGGGTAGTTAAAAAGAAACCAAACCTCCCAATGAGTCCACCTCAACTGACAAAAATGGGTGCAACAGCCATCAATCCAATGGGACTGCAGCCCGTCCCGGTTTGTTCACTTCCAATCTTCCAGCTGAGAGCATGGTATTACTTTTCCTTTGGGAAATGGGTGCCTGATGGTGAGAAGAAAATTCAGAACGTATGTAGAGCAGATATTTAACAGTACCATCTAGCAGGAACTCTACCGGCCCTGCAGGATCGGAAAACATTTCTTTGCCAATCCAGTGGGAGCACCAAGAGAGTTTCCAAGTGTCAATCCCTTTTGATAAAGGGAACAGGTATGTTAGAAAGAGAAAAAGGCAATTAAACACACAAAAAAATAATAAATGGATTAAGGCATTTCATGTTGTCATCCAATCTTTCATGCTTTGACCACTACCTTAGAAATGAGGTAAGAGCAGGACATGATCCATGGACAGATCTCCCATTTAGTCCAGGAATGGGGTGGGGGTGTGATTCAAATGGAGAAAAGGCTGGAAAACACTGTAATCCTCCTGAGCCCAGAAAAAGTGGGAACAAACAACAGAATATTGCTGTTTGTGTTTCAAAGTACGTGCACCGGGAAATCTGATCCCACAGCTATTCATCTTCTCAAACGACAGTATTAGAACATCTTTTCCCTCTCCGCTCTCCATCCCATCCATTCACTTCAGATTTTTTCCGCAGTCAGAAGCTATACAACTATCTAAATCCGTAAAACACCATGTGTTGCTCGTTCCTTTGCTTTGGCTTATAGCCAACGCTCTGATTATTTTGGACGGAGCCATTCATACCACCATTGCTCCTGACAGAATAAATGATAATCACTGCTCATTTATCTCCCACTATTGAAGCTGTGTAAATTGGACCGTGGCACCATTCAAGTGAAGACAAATTTTGGCAGTTCCTGCTTATTATTCATTTCCACAGCGACTTCTCATCAGCAAGTGGTGTCCACACAGTGATGAAAAGTGGTCTTAAATTTGGCATTTTATTAGTGTTTACTTATAAATGCTAATGTCGCTGCCAAAGATTATTGGGAAGGTATTAATCCTCCTCCCAATATCTTTTAAAACCTGTTTCTATAGCAAGCAGATCTTGAACCAGGTTCTAATCTCAGTGATTATTTAAAAGAAGCTCAGTTTAGTCAACTCTAAATTTCCAACTGTAACCAAACAGAATTTGACCCCTTAATTAAGCCTGCACTCAAATTTTTTATTCAAAAAAAGGGTCTGGATAGTGCAATAGCAGTGAAGCCTCCTACTGGGGTACTCGGCTGGAGATCCAGCTCCTTGTCTCTACTCCAACGAACTGATGAATTGTGAAGTGCTTTAGACAAAATGCTTGCAGCTTCAAAAAAGAAAGAGGGAGAGAAACATCTGTTAAAGGATTTTCTATAACTCAGTAAGAGTTTTTTAGTTTCTCGAAAAATAGAAGGAACCAAGGTTAAGGTCCCTGCTCTCAGTCAAGAAGAGGGAATCTTAAGAGCCTTATAATTTTAAATTACTTTATAGCTTCTGCCACATGTAACTTTTGGTATAACAATCTATTTAGTACGAGTAAAGAACTTATCTGTCCTCCACTTTGCCTCTGTTAATCTCTTGTGTCTGGTCTCCACACTTAACTTTACTACCTCTTCTGTCAGCAACCACCGTTGCTCCCTTCTTCTCACCAAGGAGGGTGACAAACAAATAAATAGCTTAAAAAAAATAGCTTTTTGTATATATTTTCATAATCCTTTGAACTTTTTTTGGTCTTTCCTCAAAAAACTCATGAAGTTACTTGTCCAGATTTTAACCCCAGGTTTCCTGGGTTTCAAAACCTAGGGAGATTCTGTTGCAAGTGGCATTTCTGGAAGAGTGATTCCATTTTGAGAGAAATTATAGCAAGTGCTTCAGGGAGAGGGAAGTCAAGAAAGCACTGCATAACTGAAAATAGAGAAAAAATCTGCAGCATTTGCAGGAAAAAGAGAAAAATGAGGAAGTAGTGGATCTAGTCCTTTGTTTCTCAGTTAAAATAATTGGCAGGCCCTCAGATCAGCATCATGAGTCAGAGTTCTCTGTTACCATGAGACTAGTGGGAGCGAGAAAACATAAGGCAATTTGGTATTTGTTAAAACTGGCAAACCTCCTCATCCAAATCAATGTAAATAGGTTCCACCAAGTCCCCAGTCAACTACCTCTCTTCAAAATGTATCTCCCTTGTTGCAGAAGTCAAAAACAGCAAGAATTGAAAGTTTTGCTAAGCACCAGCTGAACTTCAGCGAATAACGATCTCTCACATTTAATGAACATTCTAGATGCAAAAGATTCCAATACCTTGTAAAAAACTGATAAATAACCTATACGCTATTGTGTTTACCACTGAAATAAAGCCACATCTGGAACAATATGCAGAGTTACTTTGCTATTTGATATTAGATGCAAAGAAACAACCACAACAACCCATGGAATTAGATAAAAAATAGGTAAAAATTAGTTTAACTGCATGCAGTATAAAGTTATTAAGTCTGAAGTCCCTGATCACGAGGAATAATAAACTTGTATTTTTCAGAAGTGACAGTAGAAGTGCCTAAGAGCAGCCAGGATCCCTCCTGTATATCTGTATATCAAAGAGCCGGTGCCTACGACAATATATTTTCTCCTGTAATTCTCATCCCTGACGCAGGATGAGGAGTGTCCTTATGGTCCTGAACCACTATCATCACCGAAATCTCAAGTTCGCATCGAGGCAGAGTGTTAATTCTGTTTCAGAGCATAAATGGAGACAGATGCAAATGGCAAATTATGGATTGCTAAATAAGCAATGCCTAAATGGTCTCTAAAATGAAGACTTTCCCATACTTCAAAAAATAATCTATTTTTACCACTTTTACTGCTACAGTAAACTAAAAGGCAAATGAATGCAATGCTACCACTTCAGAAAAAGGAAATGCACTCTGATGGATTTAGCTGGATATTAACAATCACAACACCAGGGCTCTTTTACCCATAGATCTCACCTAAAGCCACATAACAATTCTGGGAAAAGCTTCTTATCTCTGTTTAGACATGTGAAAAAAATACCCCAAAACAAAACCAACCCAACTCAACAAAAAAAATCCCACCAAAACCCCCAACCAACCAACAACAACAACAAAAAAGAAAACCCCAAAACAAAACAAAATGACATCCCGAGAGCTTGAGGAAGCTTAATTAACACTTTGGAAAATGAAACTGGGAGGTGTTGCATTCTGTGAAGATTTGTTACGTTCTGATTGGTCCATGGAGAAATGAGACCTCTAATTACATTAGCCATGATGTACAACATTGTGTATATGTGATCATAATTTCCTTCAGCTCTACCTTTTAAACCTACTTGAGATTTTAAATTGGGGATATTTGCCTAGCAGAGCTTCGTTATAAGGCACTATCAAAAGGGCAATAGGAAATGGGCACAAACTTGAATGTAAGAAGTTCCACCTAAACATGAGGAGGAACTTCTTTGCTGTGAGGGTGGCAGAGCCCTGGCAGAGGCTGCCCAGGGAGGTGGTGGAGTCTCCTGCTCTGGAGATACTCAAACCCCACCTGGACACGTTCCTGTGGGACCTGCTCTGGGTGGCCCTGCTTTGGCAGGGGGTTGGACTGGGTGATCTCCAGAGGTCCCTTCCAACCCCATGTGATTCTGGGATTCTGTGTGATTCTGTGATCAAAAGATTTATGCTTTAATACACTTCCAGGCATTTTTCTTCTAAGCTGTTCTCAATAAAATTTTCGCAATATATTTTCTGAGAGAAGTCACTTAATTCCAAGACAGGAGCAGGCACGAAGAGCCACCTTACATCACAAGCAGAAACTTTCAGTCCAACCAGCAATCTGGAACAACGCACCCTGAAGGTGCACAGAGATTGTATAGAAAAGGCCATGAAGTTGCCTTATGAGGCCTCTTCCCCCCCTTATTTGTCCAAATCAAGGTGGTTGTGTAGAAAAGTGTATGTTAGAAAAGCCAGTTTTCCCTATTTTTGCTAATGTCACGCATCAGTAAAGAGATTTTGAAAAACCAAACAAAGCATAAACCCAGAGCAAGTTGTGAGAGACACCTCTGTAGTGAGCGAGTAGCAGCTGTGCTCGTCACTGTTGTCTTCCTGCCTTTGAAATTGGTTCTTTGTTCTTCAGAGCACAGACAGAGACTTCATGAAATCTTCGCCAAGCTACAAAAGCTTGCCAATTAAAGCCCACATGGAAATATTATGAAGAGAGGAACAGTTATCATAATGACAGATGTACTGTACGTAACAGATAGCAATTTACTTCTTCAAGGGTAATTACAAAAGTTGTTGGAAAATAATCAGGCCCTGATTCAGCCAACCAGGAGACAGAAGGCAGCTGTACAAATACCAATGTTCATTAGGAAGTGCAGCCAAAAATGAAAGCTGAGGTTGAACCGGGTGTCCTGGAAAAAGTTGGGTAAGACGCATCGTTGCTTCCCGATGGAAATACTTGAAGGTGAGCACACAAGTATTTGGAAAAAGATAGTCAGAGAGTAATTACAGTGGCTGGCTATTGATGTAGATGTATGAAGTGGTGTTACAGGGGTTTATTCTGGGCCCAGTCAGCGTTTGCAGAGACATACCAAGAATGTCAAAATAGAAAATATGCTTACTACATTTTCTGATGAGCTCAAAGTGGGTGTAACTACAAGCACGCTAGAGATTGGGACCAGAATTAGAATGGAACTAAGGCAATTACATGACAAGAAGTACAAGATACAGTTTGCCAAGACCAGCCAGTTTCACCCCTACCACAGAATCAGGGAATTGTTGGAGTTAGAAGGGACCTCTAGAGATCCTCCAGCCCAACTCCCCTGCCAAAGCAGGGTTGCCCAGAGCACATCACTCAGGAGCATCCAGGTGGGGCTTGAAGATCTCCAGAGAAGGGGACTCCACACCCTCCCTGGGCAGCCTCTTCCAGGGCTCTGCCACCCTCACCCCAAAGAAGTTCTTCCTCAGATTTGAATGGAGCTTCCCATGTTCCAGCTTGTGCCCGTTGCCCCTCGTCCTGTCCCTGGGAACCACTGAAGAGAGTCCGGCTCCATCCTCCTTCAACCCACCCTTTAGATACGTATAAGCATTAATAGGAAGTTGTGTGCTCAACCATGGGGAAAAAACCTGGATATTAGAGTAGGTTTTACAGAGGTGAATCAGTAGTGGTCTCCTGTTACAAATACGGTAGGCATCACCCTGGGACATGCAAATGCCTGTCAGCATAAGGACATATTTTCACATCACTCACAAACTGTGATAGATGGTCTTGAGTGGAGTTTTCAGTGCGGTTTTGAGCACGTTCGTTAGTAAAGGTGGAAAACAGCTGGGTGTAACAGCAGCCTAGGAAATACACCTGAAGAAGTGAGGGCTGTAAAGACCAGAGAAAAGAATGCTTAGAGCTAGCACGATAACTATTCAAATATGTAGCCGGCTGTGGCAGAGAATGAATAGGACAAGAAGGAATGGATTTAAACTGTGGCAAGTAAGATTTATATTAGCTATTAGGAAAACAAATAATGATGGTTAAACAGTGTGATACACTGCTAGGCAAGACTGAGGGTCCTTCATCAGTGGGAGTTTTAAAGAAGAGGTTATCTCACTAAGAAAAAAGTTTACGCACAACCCTCCAGTCTTGGGAGGTGACAGATTTTATTTTCCTTGATTTTATCCTTCTTATGTGCACACACTTATCATGCACCCTATGCATTTTATCCTACTTATGTGGACACAAATAGTGTGTGTCCCGTGTTCATGTTTGAAAAGATACTTAGCTTGATCACTTCAAAATTCTCCTTTGTTTTTTCCACTCTTCCCCCACGACTGCTCACTTTCTCTGTCTCTTGGAGCCTGCTGTATTTTTGGCCTCATCTTCTTCATTCCCCACTTCCCTTTTCCTTTCTTGCAAACTCTGGAAAACATCGGCTACCAGGAAGAAAAATAGAGACCAATAATTTGTGCCCTGGAAGAACAGAGGGTGGGAACACAGGATGCATTTGTCCTTGACGTCTTTTAATGTTCGGTAAAGATTTTTAAAAATCCTTTCCAGCTGTGAATTCCTCTCCTTTCCTGTCCTTTAACACTCGGAAAGACTCGACTGCCCATCACTTCTCGACAGGTCTGATCAGAGGCTGCTGCCCCTCCGCTGCCCCCCTCCTTGCAGCTCCCCCGTCAAACTAAACCCTTTTGGTTGCTCCACTTCTCTGCTCCAGCTTTGATCATCCTGGGCTCCTACTACAGTCGGCAGAAACGTAGAGGCGTTTCCAGAGGACAAGGAAGCCCAAGCTGTGGCTCAGATCTGCCCTCTGGAAGTCCCTCTCTCCACTGACTACAGAGCAAGCCTAGGGCTTAGACTGCAAACTTGCTTCTGGGAAGTTTCCTTCATACCCTGAAGTTTCCTTCATACCCTGAAGGAAAACACAGTGGAGTGCCCTCAGAAACCTTGTCCTTTTTTTTTCCCAAGACAGAAAGCTTTCCCCTGAGGTAGGGGAACCATGACATCCTCATGCTGCCAGTTGGTTGGCCCACATGGTAGGTACCACAGGGAGAAAAGGGACATTTTGATCTTTAGAGAGCGTCTACCACAACCGTGTGCTTCTGCAATTTATTGACATACTGAAAAGAGTGTCATCTCCTGGTGAAGGTCTCCTAAATGGAAATTTGTCCTCACAGGTGAGGAGGCCCTGATGTGGGAACCGGAGAACCGGTGACAGACGGCGTTGCCTGGAGGACAGCAGAAACTAAATGGGTCTACTAGACTATGGAGCATGGAGCCCTGAAAAAACACCCACAGCGATGCAGAATGTTAAGCACCTTCTAAGCAGAGAGCAAGCACTTAATGAAACGGGAACATTTGATAGCCCAATAAACAGATAAATAAAAGACAGACAGCTATAGATTACATGGGTTTCTGGAGACATGATTAATCACGAGAGCACAGCTCATCTGGATAAGGACATTACCAGAACCTTTTTGTTTATTTCCTTGTAATTTATAGTGCCTGCATTATAAAACAGGATTCTCAACAACACATACTAGCAGGATTTTTTTTTTTGGTATTTTTTTGAGCAGAGTTGCATCAAACAAAAAATTGTGACTGTCAATTATTTTTTCTCTGTAAGAAGATGATCCTTTAATCATTCAGATTCTGTCTCCTTGATGGCTGTGTTGAGTAGTTTACCTTTTTGGATGAAAAAAAAAATACATAAATTTAGAATCCCTCATTGTGATGTCGTGTTCCCGAATGACACTTTTCACACCCAGACAATAAATAATTCCTGGGTCTTTTCCTACCCTCTCTTAAAAGGAGAACTGAAAGCACGGTCGGCAGGATATTTCCATTTCTCATGAAGCAGCACAAGTTCAAACTACGTTTGTATGAAAACTTCCTGCAAATTTCCCATCTGCGGTTGCGCTGCCATTTGTGGTGACTGCAAAAGTGAGCCTGGCAACGGGTTTTTATGATCGCATCACCTCTACCACTCTTCAGAGCAGCTGCGGGCAACACCGATAACAAATGACAGCAGCCAGAGTTATCTGATTGTGTTAAAGCTGGTTGTGGTGTCTACATAAACATACGAATATAAACGCTACTTAAAGTTGAGGCAGGAATTATTCAGTTTAACAGGAGCTTTGAAGTTTTGTTTTAAAAATTCTCTTTAAAATCACCTATAAAAACAAAATGTAATTTTTGAGTCATAAAGTTTTCACGCCGCCAATGAAAATTAGGTTGGCACAAAAAGAATTACAAATTAAACCATCAATAATTTTGACAGCTAGAAAAATGTAACCAGATCTTTCTTCAAAAGAAATCTAAGCCACTCTAGTCTCCCCACCTTGTTTCAGGTATTGTTTCTCATCTGGTCATCAGTTTTCTTTTGAAGATGTTTGCCTCGATTTGTCATTTTTTCATGACAAATAACATAAATAAATAAATCAAAGAGCCAGGCCCAAGTTCCTACCCCTGGCAATGATTACATTTTGTGTCCAGAAAAGAAAGCACTCTTGCCACCGAGCGTGACAGATGACACACTGTCTTTTCGAATATACCTGTTCTGCCAGCAGAGGAGACTCTGCCCTGCTTTCCTGCGAGGTGACGTGCTTGTTAGACACGAGTGGCTCCGTGAACTGACAGCCTGGCAGCAGAGTCAATTTCTTATTCTGTGTATTTCTCTGTTTATTTACAGCAGCTGTGTACCCCTGTATACCCACAAAAATGGGCTTTCATCAGAACGCGCCCCAGGCATCCCAAATTTTGAAACATGGAAATTAAAAAAAAAAAAAGGAAGAAAAGTCTCTTGCTACCAGCAATGCAATTCCCGAAGGGTATCAAGAACGATTACATACCTCAGACTCCAATTTGCAAAGTGTTAATGACCCACTTCCCCCCCTCCCCTAGTTACCAGCCATCACATCTGAATGCCTCTCTGCATCTCCATGGGTGGAGTCCTACTGCCCCAAAACTGCTTCGAGTCTTGGAGGGCTTTGCAGTGGACTCCATATCACATGGCATTTTGATATGCATCGCACTGAAAACTGGATCATAGAACCATAGAATGGTAAGAGTTGGAAGGGACCTCAAAGATCATGGAGTTCCAAGCCCCCTGCCCTGGGCAGGGACACCTCCCACCAGACCAGGTTGCTCCAAGCCCCATCCAGCCTGGCCTTGAACCCCTCCAGGGATGGGGCAGCCACAGCTTCTCTGGGCAACCTGTTCCAGGCTCTCACCACCCTCACAGCAAAGAATTTCTTCCTAATATCTAATCAAAATCTCCCCTCTTTCAGTTTAAAACCATTACCCTCATCCTATCCCTATACTCCCTGACAAAGGGTCCCTCCCCATCTCTCCTGTAGCCCCTTCAGGTACTGGAAGGCTGCTGTAAGGTCTCCCCAGAGCCTTCTCTTCTCCAGGCTGAACAACCCCAACTCTCTCAGCTTGTCTTCATAGGAGAGGTGCTCCAGCCCTCTCATCATCTTCATGGCCCTCCTCTGGACCTGTTCCAACAGGTCCATGTCCTTCCTGTGCTGAGGACTCCAGAGCTGGACACAGGACTCCAGGTGGGGTCTCACCAGAGCAGAGCAGAGGGGCAGAATCACCTCCCAGGAGGGATAGAACCACTTCCCGAATCCACTGCAGAGTTAGGTAGCTGAGTATTTTATGCACCCGACATAAATATATGCACACACATATTGCTATGTACTACAGCACAAAACCAAAGAAAAGCAAGCTGCTGATTTCATTTGAATGGAGCTGGTTTTGTGCTATAGGAAAACACGTCACCAGACTCAAGAACTACAAATTCGGTGTTTACACACGGTTTCCAACACCCAGGTTCACGGGTAATTTTTTTCTTGTTTTATCACATGCATTCATTCATGTATTTTGCAGCAGTTCTAATGTCAGGAATTACCCGGGTCTTTACATTTTGTAGCTGTCTTGTTCTTCCAGGGAACTGAAAAGAACATGGAGGTGATTAGAAGTACTCATCTCTTACGTCTTCAGTGGGTCCTCTTCAGCTGCAGCATTCTCCAAATGTGCAAACACAGAATTCATGAATTGTGTATTGATATAAATTATTGAAATCGCAAATGATTACCGTTGTACCTTCCTCTGCTGCAATATTAATAAATGGGATTTGTGTGCTCTGGCAAATGTAATAAGAGCGTGCGTTTCTCTGGCGAGTTCTCTGCTACCTCTGAATTTTAGGGAAGGCCGATAAACTGTTCTTCCCTTCCATAACCACGTTTTTGTTTGTGCGCTTTCCAAATTCTGATTAAAGTGCCTCACGCCCGAGCACAACAGCTCTGAAGGAAATCCAGGGTTTGAAAACACCCACTTCAGGTCACTCCTGCTTCAAGTGAAACGCAACCGCTGGCTTGGGTTTCATAGTCTTCCAGGTACTCTCAGTGGTCACCATTCAGTTCCTGCTGTTCGCATTAAAAACCACACAAATATTCCCCTCCCCAGCCTTTCATGGCTCACAGGAGGGGGGCGAAAGCCTGAATGGGATTTGCTGACGTTTATTCCTCCAAAGCTGGATCTCCAGGGGATAGCAATAGTGGGCCAGCAGGAGGAAGCTGCTGGTGTAATTGTGCCGCAGGTAGGGTTGGCGCGTCTTTAATTACCCACTCTTGAAAAATCTGGCCAAGTTCTTGGGGAGTTTGTGAAGTTAGTGCCCTTATATGTTACACTCTCTGGAGTGTAGGGTGATATGAAGCTAATGGGAAGTTTAAAGCACATCTGTGCCATTGGGCTCTCGTGCTCTACATACGTGACGAGAGGGAGCACGTACGCACATTTTAGCTCCATAGCATTTGTTTCACCATTCATACTAGCTCGGGACATTGGACATCTCAAGACACAACTGTTCAGCTGGCCAGTGGGTAGCGGAGTCAGTGTGGCTACATTAGTTTTTCTCTGAAGCCCTGCTAAGCTCACGAGAATGACAAAAAGAGCTCAAAGTAAGAAAAAGAAATCAAATTAGAGAAAAAAAAACACCATAAAGGTAAAAGGGACAAAAATGTATATTAAAAAAAAAATTACAAAAGTAAAAAATAGATTCTCTACTACCATGTGTAGACTGTCTGTTGGCATGCCTTCGAGGTAACGAATGCATGCATGAGTTGGGATTTTAGTTCAGAGTTCACAAAACACCTCATGGCTGACTGAAGCTTTGCAGCCTTTATCAGAGCAGTAACACTCTTCTGTTTGCCAGTGGTACCAGCCACAATAGAGAAAGCTCGATCCTTTATTAAAAATAGTTGTCACCTTTCTTTCCTTACCCTGTGAGAGATACGTGTGTGTCACTCAAATGTCTTCCAGCTCCGGGTAGTTTCTTATTTCTGTTCAATGGAAATACAAAATATTGCTAAACCAGAGGGGTAGCATTATTCCCCTGTGGTGCACTGCAGCGACTCACCGTTGGAATGTAAGGTGGTGAAGCACCTCAGATGATCTTTAGGGGCAGGAAAAGGAGTTTGCTGAATTAGAGGGGGTTTGGAGGGGAAAAAAAAAAAGTGTTCTGAAGGCAATTAACTTTCTTCAATTTAACAAAGTTGATAAAAAAGATAAATAATCAAGCAACTCTACTCAGAGAGCATTCGGGAAGCTTGAAAGAAATGTCTGTCCCTTGGAAAATGTCTTTGGGTAGACCTCTATTAGCCATTTGATTTAGATTAGGAAAGCACTTCTGAGGTGCACGTCCTGTTGATCACCACTTACTGGCCTGCCAGGCCCCTCGTGGAGCTGTTGCAGTGCATGTTATATGGGTTCCTTTGGGAAAAAACTAAATCAGAAGGGCATCAAATACATCCAGCTGCTCAAGTGGTCCTGTCCACAGGACCAGACTAAAGCTAAGTCCAAAGGACAACCCTCCTTGCCCCCCACAACCACACATCATGAACCGAGCACAGCAGATGTGAAACACCAACACTTTCATCCCACACTTCTACTTATTTTATGCCGCATTACCTGTTCACAAAGATATAACTTCTGTTGAACTATCATTTTCTTGGGAACATCATTCTGTGATTTTGTGTTCAAAGTAAATAAAGTTACAGTTTCCTTTCTGGATACCAACTGGAATATAAAATACCTGTCTACACTGTGACATCCGTTTCCTTCCCCCCCATCTTTCTACCCTATGCAGCTACTCACGGTCATAGAATCATAGAACTGTCCATGTTGGAAGGGACCTTTAAGATCATCCAGTCCAACCACCAACCTCACTCTGATAAAAACCATCACTAAACCATGTCTGGGCAGGGTCCAGGCCTGCACTCCTTTTATATATAACCCCTGTGACCATATCCTCTTTGTAGTCTATTACCAGTTGATTAATAGAGATTCAGATTCTGGATCCCATACATTTCATATTTATCTATTTATTTATTGTTTTATTTATTTTTTATTATATATATTATTATATTTATTTTATATATTATTGGGTCTAAGCATCCAGGCCCTTCAAGCCCATCCTCTAAAATTCATTCTTTTGTGAGCATTTGAGCGCTGACAGCCCTTGAAAAGAAACACCACATGGTCCAGTTACTCTGGGCCTTTAAAATGGGAACAGAACCGCTGAGGAAGCTGTGGAAAAGAGAAGGAAGTATTCCTTTAAGCTCAAATTTAGATGCCCTCTATAGTCAGTGGAGAGAAGTAGGGATTCTCCAGAGATCAATTCTGCACAACTAAAGTAGGCTCCTTTTCTCAATTGCCCTCCAGAGGAGTATTTGATTTCCACTGACAACAGGGTCCGGGGAAAGCAGCAGGACATGTAAAATCACCACGGTCAGGTTGTGTGAATATCCCTCCACGTCAGGGTCAGAACCATGCTAACGTATACAGGGACGCTGAAAAGCGACACACACATGGATGCCATCCTCTCCCTTTATTGCCCTGTCTCTATTATAGGTGTCTCTCTTCCCCAAAGCAGCTCAAACCATCGTCCCTCCCCTCATTTCACATGAGAATCCTCCTTTCTTCCCCCCATCCTTTGGGGGATTGCCGGGGGAAAAAATCACTGAAAGTCGCTGTCTGACCACTTATCTCACCCTGCTCAAAATTGCTCAGCATGAAACTCTCAAGCACTGGCTCTTTTACTAAAAAATAAGGATGCGATGCAGCACAATGGTAACGCTTCCAGTTGGAAAAAAGTTTTCAAGCATAATGTTGTTTTTTTTCTCTCTGAGAAATGCAGACCTTGAACTGAATCTACCAGCAAATCTGTACTGAATTTGCTCAATTGTTTGCACTGAAAAATCAGGTAGGAAAAAAAGTCTAAGCTTTTCAGCAATGACAGCACAAAAGCCTCTGCAAATTTTTCTACTAAAGTGAACCTCTGACAATTTTTCTTTTTTTGGTGAGGCTTTTTTTCTCATAGCTGGAAACCCATAAGGGTTTGGCTTCATAACCAGCCTGAAACAATTCCCACTGATGTATTTCACAGGTCTAGCGAGCCACCAGTAGAAGAGACTAATCAAGGTTCCATTCAAGACTGAGGCAGATCTATAATAGGGCTTTCAAAAAAATCTAGTTTGTATCACAGGCGAATGTAGGCAAAACATCGTAAGCACCCACCTGCATGAGTAACAATCAGAGCGAAAAAGGACTTGTGTCTTGATTTTATTAGAACTGCGATCTGCTAGATTGTAGTCTCCATATAAAAAGACAACTTTGCAGAAAAGTCAAAACTCTGGTTTGATAACAGTGTTTCATGAAAAAAAAAATGAAATGAGGAATCATTTTTTAATGATTTACACCTTGCCATTAGTAGAAAGGGATATCAAATATTACAGCAAAGACAGGCGGCACAAGTACCGTGAGTTGAAGGACGAATTATTTCAGGAGTTGAACACCGTGATTTGGAGCGAGGGCTTTCAACCATTCTAGTAAACCGACAGGGCTGGCTGAGCTTTTCGCTTTCACCTCTAAAAATATATATAAATAGCATACTTAAAACTGGCCAATGGCAAAAATCCATTTAATTGTATGTGCAGCACTTCAGCATCCGCAGACGGAAGGCGCTGTGCCATCTAAGATCCTGTTGACCCTTTCACGCAGTAGCCACGTGCCCACCCTGACGTGTCGCTCTGCAGGAACACGCTCTATTGTTAGACCAGTACAAAGAGCCCAGCACTAGGCACAGAATTCTTCCAGAAAACAACACCCAAGAAGCGCTACTTCCCTTTTGAGTTCCTCCGGGTACACGTTACTACACAACTCATTAAAACCTATTTCTAAACAAGAATTTATAACTGTAGATTCTGAACGGTAAGATCCAGGTAAAGTCTGCCTGTTGTTCTGCTTTCCTTGTGGAGCTTTTTAAAGTTAGTTCAGTACCACATCTGGTAAAACTTCAGGTGATGTTCAATAAACTCCTCTACTTTATCCTTCCTTCCACAAAGCGGAATTTAGGACTAAATTCATTCTGCTTTTCTGCAGGGTTATAGCAGAGATAAATTTGGCCAATATGTATTCATTGCTCTGCTAAACACATTACAGTAGCTTTCTTGTGGTATTGCATAGAAAAGCCCAAAATAACTTGTTTTTCCAGTGTCCTCGTCTACTTTTATAACAAATATAGGTGGTGAATGTAAATTAATGGCTATTACAGCATCTGCTCTGCATTTCACTTATTTTTATAGTGAAAGGCTGACTAGACTTTTTATTTTGGTATTGCAATAGTAACACACCTGCTAGAGTCTGCTATATTACTACTCCAGGGAAAGATAGTTAATTGCGTTTTCTGCCTATTAGAAATAGAGGGATTTAGATTTAGTACTGTCTTCTACGAGGTTCTTTAAACATCTTATCAAGGCTTTTCAAAAGCATAAAGAACTCAGTCCTCCTTACTGCCCACCAAGAAAAGCTCTGCCAAGGTAAACGTGTTGGGGAGTGAATCCAGCCTCAATAATGTATTTTATATCTAGAATAACAAACGTTACAGCAACTACAGTAATAACAATAACATTAATAAAGGCTTCCTTTCGCATACTAAAATGACACTTTAAGACTTAAATCTAGCTCACAAACTAGAATGCAGCTTTGCAGAGATAAAACCACAGCCTGTAATTATTGGCAAATTCAGAGGAAGGGTCAATTTCTCTTTCTTTCAGCAAGGGACGAAACACAGATAATTTAGGGCCAAAAAGTTAAACTTACATTTGGTTGAGGAGTACAAACCTTTTGCTGGCACTTGATAAAGAAGCAGGTACCAAGGATGCTGTCAACTTGCAGATGGGTGAGTGGCTAATGGGTTGGCAAGGGGGGACACTGGGCAACAGCTGACACCCACAAAAATGGGCAGAAATTTTGCCCTCCTATGATGGGAGAGAAAAAGGAAAAAAAAAAAAAAGAAGAAAGAGAGGCAAAAAGGACGGTAACAGAGTTAGAGCCTTAGTCTTTTTTTTCGTTGTTTGCTGTGGCAATAGGCAATTTTATTCTGTGGATGACATGGAAGGATCTGGTTAATGTGCCTTTTAGTCACCACTCCAAAGAATAAGAAACAGGTGTTGATGACACGAGAAGTCCTGGAGGGACTGTGGCAAACGAGAAGCAGCAGTGATCAGGCGCCCACACTAGGAACAGCTGCTTGATGAGGACCATAAAAAAAAAAAAAAAAGAAAGAAAGAAACAAAGCAAAACAAAACAAAACAAACAAACAAAAAACCCCAAACCCAAAGCGGAGTAAGGGAAAGAATAATAAAAAAAAAAAAAGAAGAAAATAAAGTCAGAATCTGGAAATCAGGAGGCAAAGGCAGCTTTTATTGGCCAATGTTACAATTATCAGTGGAGCTATTAACGAAACCCGCAGTACTAACCGTAAAAGCTTTGCAACCATTTTCCTCGGGTTCCCGGGACCCCCCTCCTCTTGCGGAGAGGGAGTGCAACTGGGCAGGCTGCGGCGGCAGGTCCCTGCTCCAGCACGCCTTCTGCCACCCCCTGTGAGTTCGGAGCCTCCTTGAGCTGCATCCACCTAGACGAGAGGGAGGATGTTGATGTCGTGCGTGTAGGAGACTGGCTTTGAAATCCAAATTCGATTGCATATAATTGACTTCCATATAGTTTCAGGCAAGTGTTTCCCTCTCCTAAAGTAATTGAGTCGCATAATCTATCTTAGAGTAACAGACCCACCGAGCATCTTGGGTACTTTGGACTAAATTGAGGGGAATAAAAAAACAAACCCTAAACACCTTACAATCTTTTTCAGCATCTGAAGCGTACAATTTGCATTCTAGCGTATCCTCTAATGGCCGTATCCTGTAGTGTTTACCTGTATAATGTGTTGCTTGCATTTATTTCTCTTATTGTCAATGCTAGCATGAGACATAATTCATTTTCTCAAAGTATATGGAATTACATGGCTATAAAGAGAAAGTAAATAAAAGAGATGTAGGTTTGAATATGAAAGTTTGTTTTTGCAGTAAAACTAATATAAAACTAACCTAACTCTACTGTCTTCAATTCATATTCAGGCACAATTCCCTCTTTAAATAAACCCATCCCAGAAGCGAACCTGTATCTTAAACTGTAAGTACTTCAGGTTGGGACTGTGATATTTGTACAGTGCCAGAATAACATAACTGCTGCTTTCAGACACCACCGCAGTAGGGGTGAATCCTGTGAGTAAAAATAGCTAAATAGAAAGAAGAATAAACTGCACATGGATGAGAGGAAAAAAAACAAAACCAAAAGTAATGAGCATAGGAGTCAGGCAACTAACAAGAAGGTTGAAGGCTCTTCAGGGATAGGAATGGTAAATGGCATCTTACTGTTTGTCTATAATATCTATGTGTAATATGAAGGCCAGTGCAAGGTCTCCTAAGAGACCTGAGGGTGTTACAGTAATGCAAATAAGAACAGCTTATGGTTAGAGGCTCTAACCATTAATGACAATTCTTTTTCTGGGTAAATAAACCTCTAACAATGAGTGTGATGTTCAAATAGCTGTACTGCAAAATTACAAAAAGAAATAGTTTTATCATCTGAAGGAAAGGGTTTTTTGTTTCAGATGCACGTGGTGGAACCGGATTGTAAAATACAGGGTAGAGAAATAAGAAAGAAAAAAATAATCCGTGTTGATTCTTCTTGAGAGGCAGCATACCGCATTATAAAAGATCTGAGCCATGACCAAAATAAGACACAACAAATACCTAGCAACAGGGCACTTCGGATAATAGAACAGTTACTTGCCACCAGGAATAGTATTTTTCAAGGCTTCCTCTTCCCCACTCCGGAGTAGACAACTCATTTTATCCGTGCAGCGATGCTAAACCTTCAGCTCTCTTACCGAGCACGAGGAAGGCATTCTGCCATGCACCGCCTCCGGCGTGTCCCCAAGGTCACTGTCCGAGGGAAAAATAGCAATTTCAGATGGACAGTCTTCAAGGACAAAGAGGTTAATCTACCCTTTGCTTGTTAGATCATGAGGGGGAATAGAAACATATGTTCAAATGCTGTATTTTAAAGAAAGTTGATCTAACGAGGAATAATTGTAAAAATTGCATTTGGAAGAGAATATGCCATAGTATGAAAAAGACTAAGATATAGCAGTCGGAAGTGAGCCCAGTCTTCTAGCTCTCCAGGGGACTACCCGTTACTACTTTGCTTTGTTTCCATTCAGGCATCTGTTAAATGGGTATAATTATTCTCACATACTTCACAGTAATGCTTTGTGGCTTAATTACTTGCTTAAAAAGTGACCGCAGATTGTGAGGTACATTGTGCTAGAAAAGCACGTCCTGTAACTGAAAACGTACTCTATGGCTCTCCTGAGTTCTGCTCTATCCAGGCCTTGCATTTCATCTACAAAAAAGCTGTATTGTTATGAGCAGTACCTGGAAGATGGAAAACATATGGGTGTTTCAAGAAAATGAATATTTCTGCTCATAAATGTAGCTGTTAAGCTGCACAGGAGTTGCAGCTCTACTGTCCTCTTTCAGCTGCAGGCCAGATCTTCTACCTGGGCTATTCCATCTATGAAGCACCGTGGTAAATCGCCAAGAGGTGACACAGTGGCCCTTCATGGGACATCCAGTTCAGATGGGGAGCCTGTTTCAAAGAGAAGGCAGACTTTGGGAAGCACCCGTTTGAATTTCTGGGAAAAACGTTTGGGGTAGTGGAAGCTTGCTTTTGTCCCTTCAAGGAAAAAAGCAAAATTTCCCATCCAGGCCACACACATACCATAAAACAAGTGAGGTTTTGTGTATGCATGCTACATTTAAATTTATGTATGTATGTATGCATGTATACACATAAATAAATACAGGCAGTTTTGACAAAGAAAGCGGTTCAGACAGACATTACATTAGACACAGCAAGGAGTGATACATCATACAAGGAGTAACTACGTCAAACAGCAGAAATCTCCAGTCTGGCAGACTGGAGTGATGTCTTTGAGTTAGCTACCTCTGCCGGTGTCATCCTTCCAGAGACATAACCCTTAGCTCAGGCGGTAAGAGGTCACTTCTGAATTCTGTAGGAAAAGCCTCAACAGTCCAACCGGGGAAGCAGTTAAGGCCTTTTTCCTTCTCCGTTACTCCAGGAACACAAGAAAAATTGAAATTGTGCTAAAGACAAGTTCTACTTGGGGTTCAGCACTGAATGTACTGCAGTAGCTGAGCTGACCTAACTCCTGGTAGCACTTTCTCAGCTTACCTTGACCAAGCCAATGGAGTAGTTTGAAGGGGGGACATTTTCAAAGGTGGGATGGACTAAGTGTATGCACACGGATTTATTTCAGCTAATGGGTGACAGCCTTCTTTGCTGTTATAGATCAATTGAGTTACCGTGTCTCTGAACCCAGATTTTTACAGCGGCGTGGTGTAACGTATGGTAAACGCACGTGAATGGATTTGCCATGTTCTGAGCTTTATCAAGGTTCTCTTTTCCCACTGCCCCAGCTGGGACGTGCAGCTGAGGAGCTTACTTTTTCTTAAATTCCACTTGCTGACAGTATCAACGCTGAAGCCTTAAGCTTTATATGCCAAAAAAAGTGTTCAGGCTTCTCAAGCACTCGGGAATCCTACAGACTGCAAACAATCTGAGGGAAAACAAAATTCAAATAAAAGTCAGTCCACTTTGTTAGAACTTGATTAGTCCTTTAAATGTCCAACTGCAGACAACCAGCCTGGGCCATTTGGCCTAAGTATCCTAAGACACAGTAAGAAGAGGGGTTAAAACTGCAAAGGAGGTAGCCGAACTGCAGCAAGCGCGGGGACAAACCGACCATATGCTCAAGACACCTCACTGGGGAAAGAGAGAGGCTCTGTTCTGCAAGTGCAGGCTGGGGCCGTGATCCACCACAGCACACCTGAAGTGTTTCACCATACCAGAGCTTAATCGAGGGATTCCAATGCAGCCTGAGCCCGTTAACTGCAGGCAAGCATGAAGTGTGAAGCCACTGCTGCAAAAAGAGGCGATTGCTATTTTGAAATGCATAAACGGAGGCATTACTGAGCAAGGAATCGAGGGAGTAATATGGGCGCTGTTTTATATCAACTCTGTGAGGCCAGGTCTGCAACCGTACACACCACCCAGGTGCTGCTGTTACCTTCGTTTCTGTTATGCCAAGATTTATTTCGTAAGTCAAGCTGGCGCTGGTGGAAAAGCGCTGGCTTCAACCCAAAATATAAAATAAATCAGTGAGAATCCAATGAGGGCAACTAAAGCGATAAAAGGCTGAAGAAATACGTTCAGTGCAGACTGCTGGGAGAGCTGTGTGTGCGTTGGGTAGAGACACCAAGCCAATTTGATAACACTTGTGTGCCTGGAAAAGATTAACTGGGAGCGCAGATTATTCTCAGTCATGAAGGTGGACACGAGAAAACAAAAACCCCAACTAGTTTCTGAACGTCAGAAACAGTAAATGCCTCTTTTCTATGGATTCATGGATAAGCTTCTATGTGGATTTTTTGTCAATACAAAACCACACAGTTATTTCATTTCTCCTCCCCAGTCCTCTCACCACAAAGTTTGCAGGGACTTGACATTTCTAAGGGAACTACTCATTCAAAAAAAGTACAGCTGAAATGGACAAATAGCTTCAAAAATATTAGAGCAGAAGTTGAAGATGGCAGAAAAACAGCCTACCAAACACCAGATTAACAATAAAAGTATTTGATTAAATATCACAAAGCTTTTTTTCAGAAGTAAACCAGTCCTATATTAACTACTTAAAAGACAGAAGGACTGGAAAGGGATAACGGATTCTGCCATCTCCTTACACCGTCCTTGTATTATTACAGGAGGATCACCTAAGGAAAAAGTTAAATGGTCCTGTCAACTCTGTTTACTCCTAACTCTAAATCTCTTTGACAATTGACAAGACAGTTTTTGAGGAGGGCAAATTTTAAGGGTTGCCAGATTGAAGTTGCAAGACCCAAACTCAGATGCTCACAAGATCTGACATTGAAAGGAAAGTTAAAAAGATAAAGGCATACTGCTTGAATTTTGAAAAAGGTATTGGTGGCTTAAAGCACAGGGTCTTAATGTGATCATGCATCAAAAGCCACCAAGCAGCACTTAAGAGAGTCAAAGCACAGCAGGTTTTTTTCTCTTTGACAAAGCAGTTTTGTACCACCAGCACGCTTTTTTGAAGTACGTTGCAGGAATCCGTCCGTTGTCATTGACATTTTCCATGGGAAAGAGTAATAAATGGACGGTTTCAGCTTCAGTAGGGAAACCCGTTATTTGGACGGGTTTATTATAAAACTAACTGAAAGATATTTACCATTATTAAAGAAGGTCCAGTGTAAGAGGTCCACCACTTGTTGAAAACAAAGAAGTTTTGTATGCCTTGACTTAAGCACCATCTTGACATCCAGTGTGTTTATAGCCAAACTGAAAGTCATACCAGTTTCTGTGCAGAGAAGCCATTGGCTTCAGTAGTTTACTCCTGATATCTGTACACCTACTCGCTGGTCTTACGTGCAGTTTCTGATGGGATCTGACTGACACCAGTTTCCCAAGGTGGTATCCTTGCCTTGGTCCATGTGAGCCAAGCTGCAGGTCAGCCCAGGGGCCTTATTGTTTTCTGGCCCTTTGTGTATGTTTCTTTGTTGGAGAAGAGTTAATGGGCTTCCACTGTATAGCAGGCCCCAGATATAAGCCAAAAAAAACCCCACAACAATTAAATCACATAAACAATAAGTAAACGGAATGTAGCATAAAGCGCTATGCAAATGTGCTCTTGGTTACAACAGCTTTAGGAGGGTGTTTCAGAAGGAATGGTATTTCCCAACTACTTTTCATCCCTTGTGAGTTTATGCTGACCTTCTGCTTTCCCTTGTAGAGAAAAGAAAGGGAAGGTGGCCCTCACCTGGAGCTTCACAGGCATTTGTTCGCAGGGTAGACCCTGAACAAAAGCAGCGCTGATGAACGGCAAGCTGGACAACTCTTTAAGTGCAGACAGATGAACAGCAGGTGCTATTATTTGCCAAATGAGTGTAGAATTTGACCCACTCCATCCAATTTTGTCGCCAGTTGCTGTTTGCCAGTGCAGCATGTGGAGGCCTGAATCAGGTTTCCTGGTTTCAAGAGCACATGCTCCATCAGATTAACGTGGTGGGTCTGCTCGATCTAAGCCAAGTGTTAGAGAGCTGGTGGTCACGTATACTCTCCGCTGGCACTTACTGATTTAACAGCATTGTGTTTACTATAAATGCAGTCCTTCAAATCATCCTTTATTATATGACTTGGATTGAGTCTCTTAAATTCAGCTGTTAGCCTCCCTGGTGCAAAACCAATACTTCACAATTGTGATTTTAAAAGTTTGAAAGCACAATCTGGCTGCTTTCCTGCTTCGATTGGGCAGGCTTGAAGGACTTTAATCTGAAGTCCTGAACACACATGATATATATCTCCATTGTATATGTCTATATATATGTACGCATTTATATGAAAGCATATACATATGTGAATGTCTATTCATAAATATATATGAATGAATATTTGTGTGTGTCAGCGTGTAATTCTGTAGTCCTAACCCTAAGACAAAAAGGTGAATTTTGAATAATCAAACATCGTTTTCTTGGCCGCTGGGCTGGTCCTTCATCCTCCTTACAAACACGGCAGTGGCTCGCTCCAGCACACGGGCTGCGTTAGCAGCACTCCAGCAACTTGAGGAGCTATGGTAGAACACCAAAACTTTTTCAAAGATTATTTTTGGTTTACAGGGGAAAAGCAACACTTCGTTGTGTTGGGACGGAGGGTAGTTAATGCACAAAGAGAACGGATTATTTATTTTTTTAATAAACACAAGCATAGCCTGAAAGAAATTTTAGTAACTGGTTGCTGTTTTTTCAAACTTTGTGAACGTTTGCCAGACCGAACATGGCATCGTAGCAGAGATGCTGCAGAGTAGTTTCTCCGTGATCAAGCACAGGGATTTGCAAACCTTTGCAAGCAAGATTGCAAAGGATTATTATCCCACAACATTTCTTGTGGGCTCCTGTGCACTTCTATTTCCAATCTTTTCATTAAAGATGCAACAAAGCCGATGCAAATGATAGACTACTATGTAAAAACCACTGGCTTTATTGCAATAGAACAATTTGATTTGGTTACATTCACCTCACATCTGGGAATAAGGAGTTATGGAAAAAGCAGCAGAGAGCTTCATAACTAACATAAATCATCCACAAAACATTTTTGTTCGAATACAAAATATACAAAGCATTAAACACTGGATGTTAAAGAGTAATTAGGGATTGTTTGATAAACTGAGAAGACTTTTTTTTTTTTTTTTTTTTAAATTGAAAGCATCTGGGGAAGGAAAATGCAAATATGCAAAACCATAACAAGGTCCTGATTTATCTAAGTGTAGTTGGGGCCTTCTTGTTTTATCTGGCCAATATTCTTAAATTCAGAGGAAGTCTTTGGAGACTGCAGGAATATCAGAGGGAAAAACACATGGCCAATAGTGAATTAGATGAAGCCAAAAAAGTGATCTTTTACTCCAAATGAATGCTAAATGATGCAAATCTAGGGCCCTGCACAGGCAACTTTATTTTCTGAAATCAGTCTTCAGTTACTGTCTTCTTTTGACAGTAGGAGAATTGCAGTAGCTGTGATATGCTAATGTATAAACAAGCCAAGGCTAGAAGGAAGAGGCTAGAGATTCGAACAAATAACGGGAAGACAGACACAAACTTTCAGGCACAAATCCCCTTTCTCCAGGTCTGAAATAGAAGCAGCAAACTTCAAAGTCAAATTCAAGCTGAAAACAACTCCTCTGAGTTTTACTCAGATTATATCTTTCAGATTAGGACAGTGTGCCTATGGAGTAGAGAAAAACAGGCATAAGATTGTCTCTGCGGGACAGAAGCAGAAAGGTATTTTTTTTGTGGAATACAGATGAGGCCTTAGAAGTAGGGAAAATTATAAAATGCCATAAAACCAGCATTGCTAACGAATCCGTGTTTTCAATGCCTAACAGAGTCAAGAGCTTTTGATTTGCGCTTATCTTTAGGAGGTGCTTTGCATGACGTGTTTTTGAACATCTATTGTAGCAAATGATAAAAGAGATGTGCAATAAAAGAGCTATATTCTGAACCTGATGACAGTTCATTTCTCCAGAAAAGAACACAACTGCCTTCACCTCTGCAATATTGTCTCCAGCTAAACCTTTATAGAGGCAGAGAAAGGACGTGCTCCAGGTAGCTGGACAATTGTGTCACCAGTAAAAATATGCAGATTACAGCCAGGCATCTATTACCAAATTTAAGTGTCTCCTGATCCTAAAGGTATTGAAGCAGTCACTTTTCCCATATCGCCCATGCAGCTAAACAACAGGGAGCCAAGAAGAGATCTTGGGAATCAGTTTCAGACCCTGCATCTAAGTCACTAGCCAGTGCTGCCTCCTTTTGTGCCTGTAAGAGGTTAATTTCACCCAATCCAAACATGTTCAAGGAAGATTCTAGTGGGATTTGTTGTAAATAGTCATAGTAAATAGGGATTAGAATTTACTCATCCAGTTTTTAAAGAACTTTACAGGAAGGCATTAGGCAGATTCAGGTAATTACTTTACCCTCTTCATTCTCCTGAAATTATAGCTGTCTGTGACCATAAATTAAAAGAGGAGAAAAAGAGTTAGTTAAATTTATTAAGTGGATAACCTCTTTCTCATAATGATAAATGCAAATTATTATTTAACTGACGGTCACCTGAGGACAATATACTCACGACAGGTGTCATGGAAGCATACCAAAAAAATTAGCATAAACTCAAGGCATTTGATTTAGTGTCCAGGGAAAGATGATTGAATACCTGCAAAGCTGACACTGAGAGCAATAGATTTATCTGAGAGATTTGGAACTTTTTGATCAAATGAAGATTCAAAGCCCCCCCAACTCTGCTGTATTTATGGAATTACTACACGAAAGGATTTACTGCTTTGGAGGTGGAGATCAATAGCAGTTTGTGAAAAGCCCAAGTTAGAAACATCTTGAAGTAAGACAAGTGTTCAATATAGAGTTCATCGTTATAGACTTTAAATTGTCCAGTATAAAAAGAGGGACTGACGTTTGACCTTCACCAATTCCTGTGAGAGGAGAGAAAAAAAAGGCACATTTACAGGAAAAAAAAGGACAAAAAAAAGCCCTAGAGTTGAAGTGGGAGATTAGGCACACCAGTTAAAGGCAATTGATGAGCATTTCTGAGCAGGCCTTGGCAAGGCAACACATGGCCTGATGCTCCTTTATAAATAATTTGTTAATGTTCAACTGCATTAGCCTTTCTCCAGACTCCATGATCCTTCTTCAGATAGTAAATACATGTTGCATGTGTCAGGTACTGGCTAAATTATTAATGGATGTATATGTGTAGATTTTGAATGAAAATATCTATTTAGGACTTCATCTGGCAAAGGAAAAAGGCTGTTGACCTTTGTTCTTACGGAATGAGACCTTAGCCTGACTTGTCCTCCCTCACGAGAGCTTTATGCGTTCACTTCAGCGAGGCCAGGATTTTACCTACAGCCTTTGGTGAAACTTATGCAAGCTTAAGTGGGCATCACCCGCTGGCACCTCAGCCTTAAGAGCTGTTTTTCATTAGTGCAGAGCCTCCATGTCCAAAGGCAAATTAGGAAACTAAAATACAAAGAAAATCTCTGGGCTGTGATGATTCAGCCTCAGCTGAATCAGGGTGGGTGGACTAGGATCTTGTCACAGGAGTGAGGTTCAAGGACAGTGTGATTTGCACCCAATGCCCATCCAGTGGGCACCACGCCCGTCATGTTTAGGGAACCTCTAGGAGCGATTCCTCAGCATTTTTCAAATCCCATCTGTCTCCATCAAGGAGCAGGTTCATTACTGAGCACAGAGCCATATTCTGCATCACAGTTCACCGGTATTTCCTCCTTTCTTCTCTTTTTGTGGGAGGAAAAGAGTAACCCTCATAAAACTACAATATGTGACTGACACAACCCCAACGAGGTCCCATAGACAAGTAAAAAAGGCAAAGCTCCCACTTTTGCAGAGGTTACAGAGCTTCCCAGCCTTGCTGCGGACACTGTAATGTCACTGTCGTGGATGTTTCCTTAAACACGGAAAATAAAGTGACTAGGGAGGAGAGGCAGACCAGCCTGTGATTATGGCAGTGGGGACCCTGGCAAAGGGAGCTCAGTCTGGCATCTCTTGACCAAGGCAAGCGTGGGCATGGACAAACCAGTTAACAGAGCTAACAAAGGGAGAAGGGCAGGAAAAGGTGGAAGTCAGCTTTTAATGTTGCACTTAGACATGTTTGAAAGCTTCTTCTTTTATATGTCTTGGACAATTCCCCTCCGTGAAATAAGGCTCACATCAAGTATTTTGCTATCTTGTCTAATTGTAAACTATTAGCTTTTGGAGGGTAGGGCTTTAACCCCTAAAAGAGAATAAACTAGAGGAGAGTTTTTAGAACACCTAAATGATTCGGGAATCTGGGCTTCAATGAGATTTAAGAGATTCAAAAAAGCAATTTAGCACTTTGGGAAGATTTTATATACAATGCTTGACCCACTGAATTTTCATTCTTATAAAAATTCAAGGTACAGTATGACAAAAAAATACCAAATCAAGTAGTAGGAAATGAGTTATCTAAGGCAAAATCTGAGCACATTAGAATAGCTGCTTGCCTAGAGTTATAATGACTGTGTTTTTTCTCATTTGTTCATTTTCTTCACTATAGCACAGAAACAAATCTCTAACATAGTCTAAAACCGTCCTGCAGTACAGAATACTCAGTCTCGGAAAGTAAACTCTTCCTTTCTTAGATATGTATTTTAAAGTTGTTTTCGTACTCCTTTAGAGCAGTCATAAAGCAGCTACATGAATAGAAAGTCGCCTATCTCCTTTTACCTACAATAAACTCGCCTCTAAAATCACCATTAAATCATGGGAGATGTTGGGAAACTGACACAAAATGAGAGAAAAGAAGATTAAAAACACCAGTCACGAGGCTACAGACTTCCCTGAATAAAATCTGAGTTGTGGGTGATTTGTTGGTGAGGCCACGGTTGGTGGGATGCCCCTCCGCTACCAAGGGAGTCACTGCTTTCCCCAGAGGGGTGTGAGGACAGTCCTGGAGAGAGAGAAGAAAGCAGGGGAAGGAGAAGGCAGTGGGAGGTATGAGCAGACAGAGGACATAAAGGAAAAACAGGGCTAACTTCTTGCACAAAAGTCTTCTAATAACACCAAAGTATATTGCTTCCTTTTAGTAACACTTTTTTTTTCCCTCCTCCTTGAAAATAACACAGATGAGATATTACCAAGCAGTCAAAAGTGCAAAGGTTAATGAAGCGCCTCATTAATCTTTCATAATTGTAGCATGCCCTTGTGACCTTTGGATCCGCAGTATAACAACAGTATTCGGGTTATAATTCAGAGAAGCCTAAAATAAGATATAAAATCCTGTAAATAAAACTCCAGCACGCCTCAGAATAGTAGGGGTAGAGCGTCATGCAATTAATTGCTGGAAGGGCAGTTGGCTTTTAGGAATATAGCGCGTGAGCTGTTGGGCTATACGGCAAGTGCTGTATTTCTTCCCCTTCTGCTCTATTCGCCGTTGTGCTTGCGATGGAGACCTTCAAACCCACCTGGACATGTTCCTGTGCAACCTGCTCTAAGGTGGGACCTGCTCTGGCAGGGGGTTGGACTAGATAATCTCCAGAGGTCCCTTCCAACCCCAGATCATTCTGCGTGATTCTGTGATTCCATAGCAGCTGAACACATGGGTGGACAGCTACCACGAAGCAGAGAACGGGAGGACAAGGGACTGAATGGCCCCAGAGCGGGCTGTCACGCAAGCTTCTGAACCAGCATCAGGTTCAGACTCGGTGCAGAACAAAATGGGAGTAACTGCCCACTAAAAAGAGACAGAGGGAACGAGGTGGTTTTTGGGGTGGGGAAGGCACCCAGTCAGCAAGCTGGAGGCAGAATTCGCTGGGAAGGCAGCACAGCCTGTGTCTTTCCCTTGTTAAGACACAGAGGTTCTTTGGGCGCACGGCCGGCAGAGCCCCTGGCTCCTGCCCCATCTTGTGACAGCTAACGGGAAGATTTACAGGCCCACCAGGTGCTCCGGGGAAGGAGAACTATAGCCGGTGGGTTTGACTTGTTGATGGTCACCGTTACGCTGTCTAAGTGATTCTGTCCGATTTTCCTCCTTGTTTTTTTTCACCTTTCATCTGTCTCGCTACTGGAACGAGACAGTTCATCCAGACCTCTTCAGATGTCTGATAGGTGATACTGATCCTGCTATCCTCCTTGAAAGATTAATCCAATCTACAGTCTTATCATTCTGCCTGCAAGCTTACCTATGTTTTCACTCTGAAGGGTGTAAAATTGGCTGGCTATCTCTGGCTGATAGAGCAATACAGGCAAATAATAGCAAATCACTCCTGTTTATTTGTATCACGCCGCTGGGCTGGAGATTATGACATCCATTGTTAGGTGCCATCCAAGCGGCGTGAGAAATAGCACCTCTCCCTGCGGTTCATCGAAAAATGTACAATCAAGGAAGGAGGATTTCATAGAGAAAGGTTGAAGCACGGAGAACCTCATGGGTTGTTTACAAATACGGTGCAGCACTGAGGAGAGATACTCAAGCCTGGAAGACACCTTGCTTCTCACGTAGGGGTTGAGTTGCCTAAATGGAGAGCTGTGTGAGTAGCAGCCCTCTTCCTGGTACCTAACTAGCTTGGGAAGCAAGATCTCTGGTAGGCATAGCTAAAGGCAGCTTCAAAAGGTCATGAAGGAATTTTGTTATCATACCTGGGGCTTGAACCTAAATCTCAGGCCTCTCAGCTTTGCACAGACCACCGGTCATCTTCTGCAGCTCTTCCCTCCCTCCCTCACCAAGCTTACGTTTGGAAGGCAGAAAAGAATAACAATTTATATCTAGCAGATCCCAGACCCCCCCTCAGGGACACCTCTGGTGCAAGAGAGTTCTGGGTCCGTGCCTAGACGAAGACAAAGCAGCCAAGGGTGACTAACAGAATGTAAACTATGACTCCTGATATCATGCAAGAGACTCAGGCAACGTAATGTGAATATTAAGACCTGATTCACATACAAAAAACATCAGAAAGAAAAACTTGGTCATAGGCTAAAAATAAACCTGCATGAACTAATGTTTAAAATTTATAGGACTTCAGATAATAAGGTGACAGATCTTATTATTAAATGCAGCTGTAGCTGCAGAAGAGAAAATAATAAGACCTCCTGGCTAGATATGAAATTACTTACCAGTACATATACCTGTAATGTTTCATTTATTTTGATAGTAAAGTCTTTGGAATGGAGAATGCTGTTTATTACTCACAGGTGTAAGTGGGGCTTGCAAGATGCTAGATCAGATCACCATTCAGTCTACCACCAGAGCTTCAACCAGCAGCTTCCCCCCTCAACCCAACCAACCAAAAGCCAACAGCTCCACACCAAAATGCAAACAACCCCCCAAACCTAATCCAACCTTAGGACAACCAGAAAAAACAGTAAATGAGATATCAATGCTGATCCACTTCCAAGCCCACTCTCATGACCTAGGATTCCTGGTATTGTCTTACCTGCTGAATAGAATAGAATAGAATAGAACAGAACAGAACAGAACAGAACTCACCTGTACCACGAGGAACATTTCTTATTCCTCAAATTCCATCTGGGATGAAGGAAAACAAAGATTAAACAGTTGACTAGGGGAGTGGAAGAAGAAAACTAGCAGGTGCAAGATGAAGGCTGAGAGGGCTGCCATCATTCTCAAGAAAGATCTCAAGGGTCAAGGTCAAAAGAGAAGAGCTACAGAGGTGCAAAGAAAAAGATGGTCAAGAACACAAAACCCTTCAGTCCATCTTTCCAAGAAGAAGACCTCACCATAAGCAGGGTCATAGCAAATGTCCCTTGGTGCATTGGTGAGGAACGGTGAGGAAATCCTGTGTGCTCTCTACGTCCTTGCAAAGCTCATGCAGAGGGAAGCAAAAGATTTTCTTTCACCTTGGACAACCCCACAACCAAATGAATGTATTGGGTATAAACACTCTTCTTTACACAGTCTGAATGAGCAGATTAATTTTGGCACCAACAGAATGACAAGAGTAGTACCTTCCTCACTCAGGACTCCAAATACTAAATCCTAACGGAAAAGGGCTTTCCAGAGGGTTAGATAAGATCTGGACACCTTCCGACAAAGTGAGGTAGGCAAATAACTCTCAGAAAGGTTAAAGTCACAACTGAGCTGTGAAAGTTCTACCCGAGGCCTGAAGCTCACTTTGTACCCCGTATAGACACGGACAACGGGTGTGTTTGGCAGAGGAGCTGCCCACCTTGGTCTCAGTGGGACAAGGGGATGTGACAGCGATAGCACCAGTGGGCTGTTTTACCAGTTTGGAAGAGTCATGGCTTGTCTGGCCCTGCTTTGGGAATGGATCCAAATGTTCTAGGTCTGAAAATGACCACCCTTTCCACCACCCCAGTGTAACCTCCCCTCCCTTCTCTTTCACAGCCTGTCTTATTTCCACAGCCATCTGTTGGCACCGTCCATCCCAACCTGTGGCTCTGGTTCAACTGGGCTTTCCTTCAGGCTGTGGCTGCCAAAATCATCCCCCCTCACACGCCCGGGTTTGTGTCCAGCCACAACANAGGGGTGGTCCCTGGGCTGCAGGGTTGGTTTCTGCCCTGGCCTGAGAGAAGAGGAACAGCCCCAGGTTTGTCTGTGGGTGCTGAGTGGCAGAGGAAGTGTCTGGGACACTCAGGAGCTGTGTCCAGTGCATGGCCACCAAGGGCAGGGACAGCCCCTGGGCACAGGGACTGCCTCGGGGCCAGCACCCCAAAGGCTTCCGCCAAGGGATGGGTGGAAAGGCAGCAGGAGGGGCTGCACAGGGGGAGCCCCGTCACTCCCCTGTCACAGTGCCACCACCCGGCAACGCAGAGGTCACAATGCCCTGGGGGGGATGAAAGGGACCATCCTCCTGTGTCCCGCTGCCAGAGATGGCCTGAGGGCAGCCTGGAGACATCCAAGGGCAAGTTGTTGAGGAGCTGGTGGAATTAGTTGGAGGGGGCTGAGGAAGGAAGACCAGAGGCTGGACAAGGCTCCTGGAGGTTCTCTGCTGCAAGGCCAGCTCCCAGAGGGGCCATGTTCAAAGCATATCTAATGGATGAGAATCCTGTCTCAGCCTCTGAGGAACAGATGCCAGCTCCATAGGAGATGAGAAGGATCAACAGCCACTGGAGGTGCACAAGGCTCTCAGGCCTTTTCAGCTGGATAATCAGTGGCAAGACCAAGAGAATGCCTTCTTGAAGAGCACCTCAGAGCTTGTTGTTCTCATCTGCTGTGAAGCAAGGGGCAGCAGCAGTAGAAATGGGATGCAGAGATATTGCCAGGGGTACCAGTGCTTTGGAGGCACCCACTGGTGTCCTGCCAGGCATGGGGAAGAT
>QJSC01021760.1:0-147267 GCA_003697955.1 Calidris pygmaea | reverse complement strand
CCCCCGTCCGGTACCGCATCGTCACCAGCTCTGGGAAAAATCAAAGGCTGGGTAGAGGAGAGAGCCTCAGATTGGAACCCCGTTGAGGGGTGCCCTGCACCATGAGCATGGCACTGCCTCTGCCAGCTGGCACCCTTCAGCTGAATCACCTGCAACGGTACAGGCTGGGGGTACTGATTGGGAGCAACCCCAGCAGGCGGTGAGCTATACAGGAGTCCACAACATGTTCTAGCAGCTAAAGGTGGCCAGCAGCACCATGGACTCTTCTGACATGAACATAGCCAAGGGAAACTTGTTAGACCACATCTAGGTGCTATGTTCGGTTTTGGACCACACCAGTACAAGAAAGACACCAGTGAACTGCAGCAAGTTCAGCATACTTGCCTTGGGAGGAGAGGCTGAGAAACCAGGGTCGGTTCATCTCAGGGAAGAGTCAGCTTCAGGTGGGCCTGACAGCAGTGTCCTGTGAGGGGGTTGGGAGTAAGGAGGAACATCAAGGAGATCAGGCCAAGCTCTTCAAGGTGGTGCAGGGCAAGAGGACAAAGGCCGGCAGACCTAAGTTGAAAGAAAAGAGGTTCAGAGTGGATATAAGGGAATGACTTTTTCATCTGGGGATAACCAGAGAGTGGAGCAGGCTGCCCAGAGAGGCTGTACATTCTCCATTCTTGGTTGTTTTCAAGACTTAGCAGGAAGAAGCTCTGAACAAACTGGTCTGATGACATAGTTAGCTGCTTTGTGCAGGAAGTTGGACTAGACACCTCCTGAGGTCCCTTCCAACCTGGGTTGTCCTATGATCTAGTCAGTCAGCAGTGGTTGAGAACACTGATGATACCTCACACCAACTAGGATGGGGGACAGGCTGTTAAAGAAAATAATATTAGATTTCCATTATAAGCGTGATGGTGGTGCAGGTATAAAAATGTAGGACACAAATCAAGAAGAAATCAGACTTCATTAGTTTTGATGTCCTCCCAAAACTGCCTTTATCTTATATTCTCATGGGCAAAGTTGCCTTAATCTCTCAAAATTTTAAACATGGTGATGTGTTGACAGTAAAGCTTGTAACTTCGGAAGAAAACAAGCTAACCCTCCATTCCAACTTTTATGCAGAGAGTGACAGAAAAACAGCAATAACCTGACGTTTTATTTGATAAACTTTTCAATATTTCAAAGAAGCTTGACTAGCAATGGTACACCATCTGAAATGAGTTCCCTGACAATTCCTCACGGTATCAGCTTCACTTGGGAAAAACTAATTAAATGTGAGCTCTCTTTGATACAGGAAATAAATGCATTATAATCACTCACCCCACAGGTGGCCCAAGTGCTTAATTATACACAACATATGCATGGCACAACCAGAATTCATCGGTTCTTCCATGGGTGAGCCACCAAACAGAGACCAAAGGGGAACCGGTGATCAGGAAATCTTGGGCGCATACTCCATTTTTAATGATGCTTAGGTGCTGATTATTCCACAAAATAATCAGGAGGGACAAAGATGAGAATATGGTCACCAGAGGCAGTTTCTGTACTCAGTGTAGGTGGACTTGGTGGCACTTTGTCCACTGAGTGGAGAAGGTAACATAGACAACATTGTAAGTCCCTAACATAAAATTCACTTGCTTTTCCTTAGGTGGGCTCATATGAATGTGGGCCATAGTTTCCAGGCAAAGCCAAGAGGGCTGCTTGCCTTTATGTTTCATTTGAAACATGCCACACAGCGTGCAATTCCCTTTATCTGCTTTAGAAGGTCAAAGGGCTGAGTCAGCTCCACTGCATTACTTCCTCGCTGCTCCTGCTTAGGATATTGCCCGATAAATTCCACTTCTTGTGATTCAGTTTTAGACAATTCCTGAAATTACCTCTTGTGATAAAGCGTGTGCATCTGCTACTGAATGGAACTGATCCATGAGATCAGTTTGAAAAACTCAGTATGCACTCAGGTACAAACATTAATAGAGAATAATGATTTTTTTCCTCTTTTTTTTTTTTTTCTTATTTGTAAATCCTTGATACGGCCTTTGCCAACGATGCATCTACCCTTTTTACTACCCATTTGGTGTGTGAGTAAACACAGCAGTGACTGAAGTAATAAATTACTCCTAATCCCATATTAAGAAACCAGGTAGGGCAATACAAAACGAGTCCAACCACTTTTTCATTCATAGCAAGTTTTTAGCCCTTTTCACACCGTAACGGTCAGATTTAGACAATGTCCATCTCCAGCCAGCCAGAGCCCTGCTTAGTGGATTATACCTTTCTTCAATCCAGGAAGCTGGCACAGGTTTTTTGGGCAATCTGTGATGTGCAAATGCCTGAACAAATGCCTTTTACAAAAGGGCGGAGACAATGACCGAAAGGCAAGCGCCTCAGCTCATTAGCACAGACAAGGGGGAAATGCTGACATGTTTAGATTGGAGGATTTGGTTCTGTTAATAACCATCCCAGAGTTCCTAGAAGAAACTAAGACTTGCTGTCAAGTAGCTTTCAAGTCCCATGTCTTGTGGAGACAGCAATTAAGAAAAAACCCACCCTATTCCATTTAAAACTGCATCTGTATGTTTGTGTGTAGAATCCTTCCTCCTTCAGGAGAAAGTCAGCTGAGAGGAAGCAAGTCTAGACTTTTTACAAACTCCAATACATTCCAATCAGCTTTCATAGAATTTCCAGCCCATTTTCATAGAATCATAGAATGGTTTGGGTTGGAAGGGACCTTAAAGATCATCTAGTTCCAACCCCCCTGCCATGGGCAGGGACACCTCCCACTAGACCAGGTTGCTCAAAATGGTTTTCCTCCATCATGCTCTGCCAACCCAACGCACTGCCCATGACACCCCATCCCATTCGCAGCCCCTATTGTTGCTGCCCTCTCTTACCTTATCTCCTGTTTCTGCCTACCTGTGCTGGACTATGAGTCCCCAACACCATCACCTTCTTTCTTTCTGTCCTCTATTCCTGATTATCCTTTCCTTGCTGCCTCCTGCTGCCACATCGTCTCACTTGCTGCTTACAGAATCACAGAATGATATGGGGTTGGAAGGGACCTCTGGAGATCGTCTAGTCCAACCCCCTGCCAAAGCAGGGCCACCCAGAGCAGGTCCCAGAGGAATGTGTCCAGGTTGGTTTGGAATGTCTCCAGAGAAGGAGACTCCACCACCTCCCTGGGCAGCCTCTGCCAGGGCTCTGCCACCCTCACAGGAAAGAAGTTCCTCCTCATGTTTAGGCAGAACTTCTTGTATTCAAGTTTGTGCCTGTTACCTCTTGTCCTGTCCCTGGGCACCACTGAAAAAAGACTGGCCCCATCCTCCTGACACCCACCCTTGAAGGATTTATAGGCGTTGATCAGATCCCCCCTCAGTCTTCTCTTCTCCAGAATAAAAAAAAACAAGTCCCTCAGCCTCTCCTCATAAGGGAGATGCTCCAGGCCCCTCATCATCTTTGTAGCCCTCTGCTGTCCCCTCTCCAGCAGTTCCCTGTCCTTCTGGAACTGGGGAGCCCAGAACTGGTCCCAGTGCTCCAGATGGAGCCTCCCCAGGGCAGAGCAGAGGGGCAGGATGACCTCCCTCCACCTGCTGCTCACACTCTTCCTGATGCCCCCCAGGATACACTTACCTTACTGCCTCACCAGTCCCTGCTCTGCCCTGCTTCTCCTCGCCTGGCACCTGCTCTCAGTGAATTCCCTTCACTGCCTCTCCCCTCATCCCCACCCCCATCTCATTTTGCTGCTTCCTTTGCTGTATTCCTCTCCCATTGTCGCTTTCCCCTGTGGTCTCACAGCTTTGTCCTTCTCTTTGTCACCCACCCTCCGCACCTCTCTGCCTGCCTCTGCTTTCCCTTTTCTTAGCTGCTCTCTTTCCCACCACGTATATGCCTTCCTACTTTTACTCACTGCCTGTTCTGGCCAGCCCCATTTGCTGCCTGCCTCCTCCTCCTCATCTCCCAGCCAGTGTTTGCTCTCTACCCACAATATCTTCCTTTATCACTCCACTTAACTGTTTGCTTCCCAAATGCCCAGCACCCTTCTAAGATCCCCATGCCATGCCACGTTCTGCCATCACTTATTGCTCCCTGCCTTCACTCTTGCTCCCTTGCTCATCACTCCCTGCCTGTCACCATCCACCCTCATCACCTAATTTCTCCTCCACTGACCGCTTCCTCCTGCCACTCTGTGTCCCCTGTGCTCCCCACCTCTCTCCTCACTGGCTCATTCCCATGCTACAAGAATGTATGGCTCCCCGTTGACACCTTTCCTTTGAGCAACCTGGTCTGGTGGGAGGCGTCCCAGCCCATGGCAGGTGGGTTGGAACTCGATGTTCTTTCAGGTCCCTTCCAACTCTAACCACTCTATGATTCAATGATTCCTCACACAGCACAAGCCCCTTCTTTTGCTGCTTGCTTTCCCCACCTCCCCTTAGCTACCTGCTCTCACTGCCTCTCTTGCCAGCTCCTTCTTGCCACTGCTTGCTTCCCATGCTTGCAAACGCAGCCTTCCCGTGACTTCTCAAGGCTGTCTTTCTGGACTGCGCTCTCAACCTTTCCTTGCTGCCCACCACCATCAGCCTACACTGCTCTCTCCTGCTCTCATCACCTCATCTCAATACCTGACTTGCCTTACCTGTAGGCTTACAACTCTAATACAGCTACCTTTCGCCACTTCCCATAGCTGCCTCTCCTCTCCGACTCCTCTCCTCCCTGACTCCGCAGCTCCCTGCCTTCCATGCCTTTCCAGGCAGCAGTATTCAACTCCGTGGTGGGTTGGGTTGACCCCAGCCAGCAGCAAAATTCCCCCTCCCAGTGGGACAGGGGAGAGAACAGGAAGAACAAAGGCTAAAAAAAATTAAGATAAGGAGGGTTTCATGCAGTTAATAAGTGAAGTTAATAAGTGAAGACAGTTCAATAAGCGAGGGAAAGAGGGAGAAAAAAAAAAACCAACCCAAACCCCAAAGCAAAGGCAATCACTCACCCTCCCACAAGCAGACCAATGTCCAGCCAATCTCTAAGCAATGGCTGCCTTGGAAGACATTCTTCCTTCCTTCCCCTCCCAGTTTCGTTGCTGAGCATGACATTGTATGGTATGGGATATTTCTTTAGCCAGGTTGGATCAACTGCCCTGGCCCTGCCTCCTCCCAGTCTATTTCCTGCCCCCACTGGGGGTAGGCGGGGGGGGGAAAGGGCTAAACCCTTGAAGCTGTGCAAGCACTGCTTGGCAATGGCCAAAACACTGGTGTGTTACCAACACAGGTTTGGTCACAAATCCAAAACATAATACTATACAGACTACTATGGAGAAAGTTAACTCCATCCCAGTCGGACCCAGTATAATTTCCTGCCAAAACAACTGTCCTTTTGGTGGCCCATACTTGTCCTCTCTCCTGCTTTTAATCACCCTGCGCTCCTCTCACTCCTTTTCAGCACGGCGGTATCTATTTGCCTTTTTGTATGTCACTTGCCCTCATACCCTCTTAACCTACATATCTACTCATCTCCTGCTGTCACAGCTCTGTTCTTACTGATTCATTTGCATAATGTTTCTGTTACCCCAATCCTGCCTCATTTTCTGCCCTATTTTCTACCCTGCAAGCATAGCAGGGGGGGTGGTTGCTGCCTGCTGCTTGGTCACCCTTAGCCCTGCCACCCTTCATTTCTGCTTCTCTCTCCTGCAACCTGCTCCCAGTCCAAAAGGACTTCCTGTTGCATCTTCTGATAACCTGTCCTTTCACTCTCCTTCAGACCAACCGTGAGTTTGTGATCCTCCCCACCTCTTGCAGCTGAGCCAGCCTTGCTTTCCTGGTAGCCAGATTTTCCTTAGGGCCCCTTTGCCACCTCCATTGTACCCTTCCTCATCACCTCATTTTCTCCCCAACTTCTCTCTGACTTGCTTCACAGTCAACTCTTTACCTGATAGTCCTGCCTTGATCGTTGCTCCAGGCTGTACTTATTGTCTCTCCTCACAGGCATGTTTACAGCCTGTTCTCTCATCTTATTTATTGTTAAGTGTGCCACTGGTCAGAGACATTTCTTGTCGCTGTTATGCCTGTTGCCACCTATCCACCAGATGCAAAAATAACCACTTCTCCTTCTGCACTACTGTTTTTTTACCCTTTTGTCTCAATCTCTCCACCCCCTTCTTTCACCTCCTCTTGAAGCTTTGTTTCCTCTCCCTCCCCTTGCTTTCCCTGGTCCCTGCCTCAGCTGCAGCACCCCTTTGATCTCTCCTGATGCACTGTCACATACCTATTTCTATTACTGGTTCTTCTGCCAGCCTCCCCTGCAGCCTACCACCCCTGCAGCCTACCACCACCCAATTTATGACCAGGCTTTTGCTGTCCCCCTTCCTTTAGTGAGCTCTCTGCTGTACTTACCACTGCCCCTCAATCCTCCCACCCCATTGACTACCTGCCATCACCGTCCCTCCTTGCAGCTGAGTTTACTGTCTGCCCACCACGTTGCCCCTCAGCAGCCTCTTGGCATGTGCTTGCCCTAGCCATCACTTGGCGCTCTCCTCCTCTGCTGCCTTGCTGCCTCTTCTGGATTTCTCCTCTTGAAGTCTCCATCACTGCCTGCTTCATCTGCCTGGTCACGGGAGGTGATTCTGCCCCTCTGCTCTGCTCTGGTGAGACCCCACCTGGAGTACTGTGTCCAGCTCTGGAGTCCTCAGCACAGGAAGGACATGGACCTGTTGGAACGGGTCCAGAGGAGGGCCACAAAGATCATCAGAGGGATGGAGCACCTCTGCGATGAAGACAGGCTGAGAGAGCTGGGGTTGTTCAGCCTGGAGAAGAGAAGGCTCCGGGGAGACCTTATAGCAGCCTTCCAGTACCTGAAGGGGCTACAGGAGAGATGGGGAGGGACTCTTGGTCAGGGCGTGTAGTGACAGGACAAGGGGTAAAGGAAGAGGGGAGGTGAAGAGGGGAGATTTAGATTAAATATTAGAAAGAAATTCCTTCCTGTGAGGGTGGTGAGCCCCTGGCCCAGGTTTCCCAGAGAAGCTGTGGCTGCCCCGTCCCTGGAGGGGTTCAAGGCCAGGCTGGATGGGGCTTGGAGCAACCTGGTCTGGTGGGAGGTGTCCCTGCCCAGGGCAGGGGGTTGGAACTGGATGATCTTGAAGGTCCCTTCCAACTCTAACCATTCTATGATTCTATGATTTATCTGCCTCTCCCAGCTCCATCATTCCCTGCCTACTCTTGCCACCTTCTCTCAGAGGTTTTTTCTTCCCTTTCAGCTTTACAGCACTCCTCGCAGCCCAGCTCACCTCCTCTCCAAGTCACTCTGCTTGGACACCTGTGGTGTCTCAGCACCGCCCCGGCTGTGGGGGCTCTTGCAGGCCCTTATCAACACTGTACTAGCATCTTGCTTTTATAAGCTGCCTGGCCACCTCACCTTCCTGCCTGCTCAGGACATCACCTGCCTTGTTTTCATCCTTCCTCGATGACTCACTCCCTGCCTGCACTGTCTCCCGTCCCACCACACTTCTCATCTCCTTTCACCACCTGCCTATGGCGACTGCTGATTTTCTCAGCGGCTGCATTTGCTGCTCTCCCATGACATCCTCCTCCTGCCTTTCTTCACTCTCCCCTTTGCCACCACCAACTCCCTTACCTGACACTTGCCCTGTCCCACGCAGTTAGCTGGAATTTACCTCCCACCCTCAACTGCAGCTCTCCACTGCTGCCCTGTTGTTCTCTCATTTTCCCTGTCTACTGCTTCTTGTCACTGGGAGGAAGGAATCTTTTCTGGAGATCAATCTTCAGGCTTTGATTCTTCCTTCACACTCTCTTCCTCACCACCTTGTTTCCCACCTTTTCTCACTGCTTTTCTTTTTGGCACCATGCTGTGCTTGCCCCCATCCCCTTTCCCTCTTTCCCTTTCTATTGCTTTATTTACCATCTGGTATCACACCTGCTTGTGGCTTCACGTACCTGCTTGTAACCTTGGCCTGCTGCAAGTTTATCCAGCCCATTAGCCTTGCTTCCAGGGTGACTGGCACTTGGAATCATAGAATAGAATCATAGAATTATCTGGGTTGGAAGGGACCTTTCAGATCATCTAGTCCAACCACCAACCTCACTCTGATAAAACCCATCACTAAACCATGTCTCTAAGCACTATGGCAACCCGGCTTTTAAATCCCTCCAGGGATGGTGCCTCAACCACTTCCCTGGGCAGCCCAGTCCAAGCCTTAAGAACCCTTTCCCTGGAAACATTTGTCCCAATCTCCAATCTGAACCTCCCCTGGCACAACTGGAGGCCGTTTCCTCTTGTCCCATCGCCTGGGAGAAGAGACTGGCTCTTGCCTCCTTCTCACTTCACCTTCATCCTGCTTGCTAGTCCCTCCTTGAGGGACTTGCCGTCCCTTGCACCTCCTCCCTCCCCACCATCAGTGCTGCCCTGCTTTTCGCCGTTGTCCCTTCACTACGCTTATTCCATGCCTCCAAAGGAAAATCGCAGCCAAGCCACAATCTGCACACTCCCAACTGTGTCACCATCTCCTCCCTCATTGCCCAAGGTCATTGTGACCCGTTACTGCTCTCTTCTCCCTTCCCAGCTCCTGGGCACTGCTATTTCTGTCCGTGGCAGCACCCCTACCCTGCTTTCCATCATAGCTCTACATGCACAAAGTCCAGTTTCCAAAAGTAGCCATATGATTTAATTTCTCAAATTCCTCATCTTGGAAAGAGGATCTTTGGCTCTTAGCAGCTTAGGTTTCATTGCAAGTTGATGAAAAACTCACTACAAAATGCCCTGTGGCTGGATTTTCAAAGTTATTCAAGTAGGCACAAAATGGCCCCAGGCGCCCAGCGCAGTTTTCAAGCATATGTGGGCCGCCTTAAGTTGGCTTCTTAAAATTTCTCTAGGCTGGTCTTGTTAAAGGCCTAAATACATGTGAAAACTTGGCCACAGATTCCCTTCGAGGCTGAGGGAAGGAGGGGAGAATATTCTGAGTTTCTAAACAACTTGCACGCTTTTGAAAAATGTACGGCTGTCTTCTTAACCCTAAAATAATGAATTATGGGACTAAAGAGTTGATTGCAGTAGGGCACCTTTCAGGAGGAACGTGTTGTATAAAGACTAAGCATTACTAGTGGAGGTGTGATATTATTAAAGTGTTCAGATCATTGCTCCCTCCCACACACACTGCTGAAATGGGCTAAACTCAAAAGTAATGTTGCACAAAAGATATCCAGGGGGTAGATTATAGAGTTTTACGTTTAAAACCTATGGTGCCTGGAAGGATCTGTTATTTATTAGTGTGTCTACAGGAGGAAAAAAAAAAAAAAAAAAAAAAGAGGCCAACCCAGAGAGAATGAGAAGTGTTTGAACAAGCTACACATCTGAAATGTGACATTGCAAGGTATTTCCTATGCAAAGGAACAAAGTCTTTATATTAGGTATGCCTATTTGTAGCATTTTACCTACAAAAGCTTAATATCCGTTTTTCCACATGACGTATTCCTCCAGGGGAGAAAAAGAGGGATCAACCAAATTGTAAACATCCAAGCTTTAAGCAGTTGAATAAGGAATACCTTATTTTGGCTGTAGGAATAAACAGAGGGAGGTTGAGTACAGGCCATCTGGATATCACTTAAACATATAGCACCTTTTTGGTTCCAGTCTTAGGACTGGGTAAGGCTTTTCTTGAGAAAATGATCCAGGTTCACAACATGCCCTTCAGATTCAAAAGAATATTCAGAGAAATATTAATGAGACAAAGTCTGCAGAACTACAAAACTTTCCTGCTGAATAGTATCAAACTAAAGCTGCTTTATTAATGTCCTCTCAACGGGACCACGCCATAAAAGAACACAGATACTGAAAAAGAAAAAGCTCTAGGCTCTTCCTCACCCATACGGCGCATAACAAGAGTGAGGTAATCTTACACAGCTATGAACAGAGCCAAATAATTCCCATTTTGCTCTATTTATTGAAGTCCATCTTGTGGGTTTAACTTAGATTTCTCCATAGCAAAAAGCATAATTCAAGGATAACTGGTTTGGGACTGTACTTAATAGGCAGAGCTGGATTGCCCTTTGGATGTTCTGCCACATTCTCCAAAAGGTGGTACATGTACTTCTACTTCTTACCTTTATTGGCAATATTCACATAAGGAAGACTTAATAATAGAAGGCAAAATACTCTGAGAGGGTGAATTCCTGCAGTAAGCAGTGATCCAAAAGCAATTGCAGCTCTTCCTCCAGCTAGTTCTACTTAGGAATTGCCATTTCCTCTGTCTCTCCTGGCTGCTAAGTTATTACAGAAATATAATGATCTGCAAGTGAAGAGGAAAAGTACGAAAAAGGAGAAAAAATGTGGACACGAACCTGTATTAGCAGAATCTTGCCTTGACTGTTAACATAACACTCCTAGCTCTGTCAAATTTCAGTGCCGTGGTCTTGTCTCTTCATGGTACCTGAAATAAACCCAAATTAATTGATTGTCTCTCTCACACCGGATTAGTGAAAGAATTGACCATACCTTTTTAATAAGCCTGATTTTACTGGGTTATGCAGCTTATTTTCACCTTTATCACAAAAGTCTGCATCTAAATAAACCTCCACAGTTTTAACCTAAAGCAGAAAACGCTGGTGCTCTTTATATTGATTGTTTCTCCAAATTTAAATACGTGGTAATTGAAATAAATAGAAATAATTTACAGAAGCAGCTGTAAATGTCACTTCACAAGCACTGTTTATATGTAGCCTTTGTATGCTGCCTAATAATAAGCAGGGCACCAGAAGTGTGTGCAGAACTGAAAATGGATCAACCGTGCCATAAAAATAATAAGTGACTGCCCCAGGTAGCTAATCCTTGGAAGGATCAGGAGGGTGCAACAAGCAACAAGAATTACCGAGCTACTAAATTATTGTGTAGTTTCAAAAACTCCACATACATTAGTATAGTTCTCCTCGGTGAGGAGCACGCAGTTCTGCAAACCAAAATGCTCTCGGGCCAATCAAGAGGAATGTTTTTTACTGCTGAGCTTTCCCACTCAATAGGAATCTTGTGCTGAGTTTACCTTCTATGTAGTATTAGCACCGTCTTGAATTTTTCCATTGAATCTGTATCAGCGAAAACAATTTTAAGAAATGTCACAAATTCTGTGTTTAAAATAAACAAATTTCTGTTTCTCTCTTCTGCTATTTAGTTCTTATGACTTGCACTGTTTTATTTTATGAAATAAGAGTAAAAGCAACCATCATCCAGCCAGCTGGCATAAACAATAAACTGTAGCTAGAAAGGTCACAGAGACTCTGGGGCTTGAGCACACAACATTCAGAATATCCAAAATGTAAAAAATTAGAAGCATCTACATAATACAAAATTCTTTCAAGCTGTGTACCAAGAGATAATACTTTTTTATCAACTACAAAATGTATACACTACTCCTCTTCACCACCAGATTAAATCTGGGTATGGTAGCTCAAGGTGTTTTTCTCTGTTAAACTAACAGCAGAGCCAGTACTTGGGACAAAAGCCTGACAAATTTTTCTTTTATCTGTATACGTAAGAAATTTTCTTGTACACATTTCACCTCTATATATGTAATAACATATTAATGATCATATATATTAATATAGCCAACAGATAACTTAAACAGTTCAGGCATTGTGTAAAATATATCAGTATCTTTCAAAGACATGAAGTACCCCAATATCAATATAGCAATCCCGAAACAAGCGATTTCAGACAGTGGTGAACCAGACCTGAAACCTTACTAAAAAAAATTCAGCGATATTACATATTTACTTAATAGGCATAACATTTTGATGTGTATATTTTAATGTGAAATATAACTCGAACTCTGCTTGTCTTTAGAATCATCTGCCCTCCAATGTCAGAAAGACATTTTCAATTTTTAAAGTTCTGCAACATCCTTTATGGAAAGATAAATCCCCAAGTCTGCTTTCACCCCCATGCCATGCACTACAAAGCGGGCCCTTATTATTGATCAAATTCAACCACATGAAAGAGATCTAAGTCCTAAGCCCCATTTAACATCGTTTTTGAGGGCTCTGGTTCCCTCCAACAGGACCACTTGTACTGATCCCCTCCTGTGCAGACCTTGCTTTACGGGGTTGAGAAAAAGCCAAATGTCAGTTGATGAAAGTCAGTGGCACTGGTGGAATTATATTTGTTTACATCAGTTGAGAAGCTGCATCTTGGGATTCTGACCTTTTACGATAGGAAGCTGATCCTTAAAATGCTGCAGCTTTGCATTAGAAAGAATATTTTAAGAAGCTGTTTGGCTCTTAATGGGTTTTGCATTTGCTATTTCAGTATTCTCTACTCTAAATATGGGTTCCTGGAAAGAGCACAATATTTCTTATATGAATAATTGTTCCAAGAATTGGAACTACCAGTAATTCTGTGCTTTCAGGAAACAGCAATGACCTGCCTCAAGCCAGTTTCCCATTTCACGACGTCTCCATTGTTACATTCCTCTGCGCCCGGTTTTGAGAGCCACAGCCTTGGCCACGTAGAGTCAAAAAATTAGCGTGTTTTCTGTTAACAAAGTAAGATGAAAAAACATATTTATCATTTTGCTTGTTGCTTTCAGGGAAAGGCTTTGTTTTGAACTAGATGAGATTCTTCCTTTTTCCTCTCTTGTTTATCCCACTGTAGGAAAATGGGAGAGAAGCAAGAATTCACATTTTTGCCTTTTACAAAAACAATCTTTTGATGAGGCTTACATCTCCTTTCCCTCCAATAAAAGCAAAATAAATATTTTTATGCAGATGGAAAAATTCTGTGAAAAGCTGTGCTAGTTATTAAAATCTCAATAAAATTAAAATCTCAAACCTTTTGACAAATTTTCAGAAAGCTTGCTCAGTTGATATCAAACTTGATGAATCTCATTGATTTGCATGTGGAGACAGCTTTTTTTTGCACCTATTTTGTTCCTCCTCCAATTTGAAGCATAAAAACATTTTCTTTTTGTCTTGTAAATCAGTTTGCTGTTTTGTACATTTTAATACGTTCTCACTCTTCTCTCTGACTTCTCAGGAATAAGATTCTAAACCAATTGTTGTAGAAGTTTAAATATTTTTAGTTACAGAAGAATGTAAGTGGGAGATTTGAGAGAAGTGTGTCATAACGCCCTCCTGCTGCCTTGGTTTGCAACTGGGCCTTTTTAACATATGTTATTAATATTTTATGCCTTTGCCTACTAAACTAGTTTCTCAGCTATTTTAAATGTTTTGAAGCTAGATTTTTACATGCAGTGACAGGAATTGCCATAGTTTTATATTTCTAGAAGAAGGTCCAAATCCTTTGGGTTTCCTAATTAAGAAAAGCTGTTGGAACGGTAAATTTCTCATTAACAACAAATACAATACATTAAGGCCAAGCTTTCAATTCTCCACAAGGAAAGTCTGATGACTTGTAGTTAAGCCAGCTACCCAATAATGTTGTTCAAAGCCTGGGAATCCGATTATAGTATTTGCTGGGTGCAATTAATGACACTTTTGGGTTGTTGGTTTTTTTTTCAGCCATGGCTTAAAAAAGCTCGGAAAATAATCTATTGTCTTCCCCTTTTTTGTCTTTCCTTTTATAGGATGGTAAGAGAGTCAAAGGCAAGACCCAGCTCATACGTGGCCAGGTGACAGACTAACTAAAGGGGAAAATTGTCCTGTTTCTGCCTTTCCTTTCCCGCTCTTGTAAGAAGAGGAAGAGCAAGTTGGACTGTGCAGCAGTTTTGGCAACACTGTTCCTTGTTACCAAAACCAGAGTTATCAGCAGACAGGAGTGTGCATCACACCTCCTGAGGGATGGCCACAGACTCAGTTTGGTAACAAAGCTTCAGGCAAAGTAATCATCAGCAAGGCAGGAGACGAACTCAAGGTGTTAAACACCTTGTGATCGCTTTTGCAAAGCAATTGCAACTAGCAACACATGGTACTCAGCTTGGAGTTAAAGTCCTTCTGCGCCTCCTGATGGACCTCCATTCTGACCATAACCCGCTCCCCTTACACAGGGCCTGGGGACTGGCCTGCACTGAGCTCTGCGCAGGACCAACACCAGGGTTCACATTTATAATAGCATTTGCACATAAATGGAAACATTTTAGTTTTGTAGAGATGTATGAAAAATGACATGGAATTTTGTGCTTCCTTCTCTGCTGATACAGGCAGCAGTCAGGAGAAGTGGAGATAATATGCAAAGTAAGAAGAGCTGTGTGGAATATGATCTCGTGTCACCCATTCGCAGGTCTTTTGCTCAGTGTTTTCAGCTGGGACTGCTAACATCGACTAGATTTTGAAGTGAAAGACACCGCTAGGATAATCTAGACTGATCTTTTGAATCACAGACTGTAGACTCTGGCTTGGAAACTCCAACGCCAAGCCCATAACATTTTCTTGCACTAAGGTACACTTGTTTAGTATTCCAAGTATTGCCTCTATCGAAAATGACCCAGCAAAAAGAAGAGGAAGCTAAACAACATTCACTTTGCCATTTTTCTGTCTCTTATCATCATGTTATGTCACCTTTTTTGAAACTACTGATAGATTATGTTCTCAAAAATGCTCTTAAAATTGAGAATTACTATAAAATGGGCAACAGAGTTAGAGGGTAGATTAAGTGATTTTTCTGAAGGTCACAGTATTTATGAATAAACCACAAAATGAGCCGATGTTTTCCGCAATCTGTCTTGACACACAATGCTATTTCTTGGAATAAATTCAAGGCAGATTTTTTTTCCCTGTGCTTTAAGATCAAGCAGAATTCATCTTATTCAAAATAGCTCAAAACAGTGACAATAGCCACTCAACATAGTCAAAGTCGTCACGATGACAAAACAAGTACCTTTTTGAGCAGCATGGGCAGACTCCATTCATCATAGATAACAGGTTATCTGAATCTTCCACCCTTATGATACAGGCGAGCTCATTTTTAGTAGCAGACCATACATTAATCTTCATTCCTTCAGGCAGTGTATATTTTAATAATTTTTAAAGGGAAACCTGACAATAAGAGTTCCAGCTATCCATACATCTGTATCCATATACAACAATTGAATAGAAATTAGAATCTTCACTCTGATAATTGAACAATTTTTTTTCAATTTTCACTTGGGCCTTCTTGCATGATTTCTGGATGACCACCCTTTCCTGAATTGCAAACTTTGTTGTGAGACAAGGATTGTAAAAAAATAATCTAGAAAATAGCTAAAAATAATTTCATTTTTACATTGGTGAAACACTGCATAGCCTAATTGCAGTAATAGAATAATAATGTCATAAAAATTACAATTATGCAAGCAAGTAAATCTGATTTAGTGTTGGGGCAGAGCTTTCAAAATTCACCCATCCGAAACATGCATTTTGTATTGCAACAGAAAACAGTACCAGTGCTGTTTTTTATCTGCCTAGAAAGAGGTAGCTGTAGGCTTGAACACAAGCCACCTGATCAGGCACTGTCACTTCCACAGGCTTTTCAAAGGCCTTCCTGTTTCTAAAATTTTAGCAAACTTCCTAAAAGTTTTATGAAACCTTAAGTATTTTCAGTCTCCATTTGAGACTGCCTCTTCTAATGTAATTGCATCTTTTGATACAAATGGCAGTTTCACATTTTAAAATATGATTTTATTCACTCTGTATTGTGAGATGATATGACACAATAGGTATAGAAATCCTAAAAGACAGATTTAATAGATCTAGGATCTCTTATCACATCCCTTTTCAGTTCTTATTTGACAAATGGCTTTCAGATGAGCTCTCCTGAGGAGATAAGCCAGAATCTTTTTATCAGTTCCATTGCCCTTTTCATAAAGGTTCTTTTAGCTAATTTTCTTTACTATGTGCCTTTTTTCCTCTCAACAGTTTATTAAGCCTTCGTTTTACATTAATAAGCATTCTGTATCACTTCAGATTTCAGGTAGTCTGAAGAGCTTCCATTTTTTTTTTCTTTTTTAAGAGAAGTCGTTATTTCCAAATATTTTTTATTTAACTTACTAGGTATACCAAGTAACATTTTTCGTAGAAACATAGAATTGTCTAGATTGGAAGGGACCTTTAAAATCATCTAGTCCAACCGTCAACCTAACTCTGATAAAAAAAACCAACAAAACCAAAAGAAAACCAATCAAAAGAACCCCCCACATTATTAAACTATGTCTCTAAGCACTATGGCAACCCAATCCCTCCAGGGATGGGGCCTCAACCCCTTCCCTGGGCAGCCCATTCCAAGGCTTAAGAACCCTTTCCCTGGAAACCTTTTCCCCAATCTCCAACCTGAACCTCCCCTGGTGCAACTGGAGGCCATTTCCTCTTGTCCCATGGCCTGTCCCTTGGGAGAAGAGACCGACCCCCCCTGGCTACACCCTCCTTTCAGGGAGTTGGAGAGAGCCAGAAGGTCTCCCCTCAGCCTCCTTTTCTCCAGGCTGAACACCCCCAGCTCCCTCAGCCTCTCCTCACAAGACTTCTTCTCCACACCCCTCACCAGCTCCGTTGCCCTTCTCTGGACCCGCTCCAGCACCTCAAGGTCTTTTTTGTAGTGAGGGCCCCAAAACTGGACACAGTACTCGAGGTGGGGCCTCACCAGTGCTGAGTACAGGGGGACGATCATCTCCTGAGTCCTACTCCCCACACTGTTCCTGACACAGGCCAGGTTGCTGGTGGCCTTCTTGGCCACCTGGGCACACTGCTGGCTCCTGTTCAGCCCACAGGCGACCAACACCCCCAGGTCCTTTTCTGCCAGGCAGCTCCAGCCACTCTGCCCCCAGCCTGGAGCGCTGCAGGGGGTTGGTGGGACCCAAGGGCAGGACCTGGCACTTGGCCTTGTTGAACCTCATCCCATTGGCCTTGGCCCATCCATCCAGCCTGTCCAGATCCCTCTGTGGAGCCTTTCTACCCTCCAGCAGGTCGACACTGCCACCCAGCTTGGTGTTGTCTGTGAACTTACTGAGGGTGCACTCGATGCCCTCGTCCAGATCATTGATGAAGATGTTAAAGAGAACGGGTCCCAGTACTGAGCCCTGTGGGACACCATTCGTGACCGGCCACCGACTGGATTTGACTCCATTCCCCACCACTCTCTGGGCCTGCCCTCCAGCCAGTTTTTAACCCAGTGGAGAGTCCTCCCATTCAAGCCACGGGCAGCCAGTTTCTCCAGGAGGATACTGTGGGAGATGGTATCAAAGGCCTTACTAAAGTCCAGGTAAAATCATCTCAAATCATCCCGTTGGACATATTACATACAGCACAATTATTGGCATCCACGACATCACATTCATTATCACCAAAATATTGTCAATGACTATTTTTGTCTTTTTGATAGGGAAACGCATTGTGTGTTTTCTCACACAGTCTCCAGGCCATCTCAGGGATCACTGCTAATGTCAACTTCCTGCACCTTTTAGGGATTTATTTTAACTCAGTTTCTGCTTCCATGTAATGCCCTGTTTCTGCTTATCCCATTTCATTCGGGAATCCCTACTGATGCTTTTTTCTCCTGCAATATACGTTTATTTGGTGCGGGTGCCCAGGCAGGGGTCTCTGTGAGGAGAGGGGAGGCTGGGCTGCCCTGAGCTGGACACGACCCCCTCCAACGGCCCCTCCACCAGGCACAGCTGAGCCTGGGAGAGGGATGGAGGAGGAAAAGTGCTGTTTTCATGCCTTTCTCTTTCTCAATACCCAGATCTACGTTAAAAGGCAATAAAATTAATTTCCCAAGTAAAGTCTCTTTGCTCATCACCATAATTGGTACATGATGTCCCTGCCTTTATCTCAACCCACGGGCCTGTTTTTTCTCCCCCAATTCCACTGAGGAGGGTGAGTGAGCAAGACAGCTGGGTGTGCATTTGGTCCTTAGCCTTAACCACCTCAAAACAGTCCTTTTTTCTCAGCCCTCCATAGGATCTTTAGCATCTGGCTCCAGGGAGATAGCTAAGACCCCACCACAGACTTGCTACATGCTGTAAAAGATCACTGCCCATAAAACCCTGCCCATTCCCCTTTGAAGACAGTTTCTTACCCTGCAGATACGTATATAGGTCTTTGCTTTGCAAGAAAAAAAGTCTCTCTCACACATACACACGGAATCGCTTTCATTGCTATGTAGAGAGATGGATGTACAAAAAGGCTGGTCATTGCTATCTCTTCTTAAGAAAGGCAGTTGCCTCTGGTTTTTAGATCAGTTAAAAGCAAACAAACAAACAACAACAACAACAACAAACCCAGCAAAAAAAAAGAGATCTGTTTGTGTTCAGCAGTAAAGTTTGGAAGCAACTTTGTAAGCTTATTAAGAGTTGGTGCGGCTGAAGGGAGCAGGTTAGGATAGTCTGAGAAAATGTGAACAGCATCGTTTTTAAAGTTCGCACAAATGTTACAAAATTGGAGGCATCAGTCTTTTTATTCCTGAAGGGAAAAAAGATATAATTCATACCTCCATCCAAACTGAGCACTTCACTCTTTCTACACAATTTCATTCCATTACTTTTGACTCTATATACAGGAAAATACAGGAAAAAAAGACAAGAACTAATTAAAATAAATTGAATAATTTGAGCAAGAACTAAGAAACAAACACCCAAAGGGGCACCTGAACTGTCTATTAAAGAAGAACTATTCATAATACAACTGTTCTCACAGGTTCTTCCATCTACCATATGTCCTTTAAAAAAACCACCTATACTAAACAAAAAACAGGAAGAAAAAAAGATTTCTTACCACATATCCAAGCAAGAATATTGCAGGTTTTTTCCCCGTTTCATGGTAAATACTTATGTAATGACTTTTAATGTTTGTCTATTAAAATATGTAGCTTATGTGATTTTAATGAAGATCGGGAAATTATTCCCATCGCCCTCCTACCCCAACAAATTTCAGGAACTGCAAAATTTTACATTTAAGCATCATCATTAGACTAACTTCCTTCATTGTTCACAGCCTGTGCATAATTTTAAACAATTCTGAAAAAAAAAAAAATTTTCAATAGGCCTGAGCTTTTAAGTGTACTTTTTCCAACTCTGGCTGCTTTTTAAGAATGATCTGTTGGACATGTATGTTAATTGTTTACCATCATTTAGATTACCCGTGCAGTCCAGAAATCACGTTGCTTCTTAAGAATTTTAATTTGTGAGGGTTTTTTGTGTTTTTTTTTCTTTTTTTTTAATGAAAGTCTTAAAAGACTTCAAAGAGCAAAGGATATGCAGATTTCTTTCCTTCTGACTTATTCGAAAGAATACAAAGCAAGCATTCTTTTCCAAGGGGCATCAGAGAACTTCAGCGTGATGATTGTTGTGTTCCCAGTTAAAGAGAGCTCATTAAATCATGGCTTAGAGACCAGATAATTGGGGAGTGTAAATGACTGAACTTTACAGATTTAGGTCTGCCCTGTATGGAAATTCAACTTCTGCACTCCTTGCAGTTTTTCTCCCCAGAATAAAGTAGATTCATTATTAATCTAAAGGAGCTCCTGGGGCAGTTTCTTTACCAGTTTTGGTATCTTGATCAAGAATTTAGATAAAATGTACCAAGGGACATTATGACCAAAACAGTGTTCTCAGGGCTATTTGTATCCTATCAAAGAATTATAATTTAAAAATGTATTTCAGCAAAGAAAGCTTCTCCTTTCAAGAGAGGCACTTAAACTACTAGTTCCATTGAGATTAAATTGCACTTTTTCATGAATAAATGCTGTCTTATATCAGGTTCACAGGCAATGATCTCAACTTCAGACCAATTACCCATGTGAGCAACCTTGCACCAGTCTGAGTAATTGGGTCAAAATCTGGCTTCACATTTGTGAGCACTCACGGATTATGAATTTCAAGTACATGTAAGGAGTTAAAACCTAATCCAGGGAAAGCATTCAGGTGCGTGAGCACTCTGTTCAACTGCATCTCCTTTGCCAAATTAGGGTCACACCTTTTGGTCCTGAAAAGCACTAAATATCCTTTTTTTGCAGGTTCTGATATTAAGTATATAGGCCTTCGTAAAGACGTGCCTGAAATGCCAACTACTCTGGGAGACAATTACGTTGTCATACAACGCGCTGTGGAAGGTTGTGTGGTGGGACTAAGGGAAGAGCGAGCCTTGTGTTGCACATCATCTCAGCAGGTAGTGAGTTAATCAGGTACTTATCCAGGTACTACACCTCCCTACCTTTTTTTTTTTTTTTTAAATTATGAGAAATATTATTTCCCTCAGTAATAATGCACAGGTAGAACCTATTTAGTACAAATCACTGATTTCAGAAGATCCTCAAGCTAGCGCTCCATGCAGTAACACTACAAACGAGATATGAAGCAAGTAATCTCTATGCCCACATTTTCTTATCAGTAGATTACATTAGTCTTAGAAGGCGATTAATAGTGTTTGGGAAAAAAAAAAAACGCAATCATTGAATCTATCCATAAATATTCCCGTCAGAGTTCTCATTTATATTCATCCCCTTCTATTCCAGCAGTAAAAAGGCATCTTACAGTAAGCGGTTCCTGATCACTAGCTTGCTTTCTGTTAAGTAGTTTGTAATTAGCAAACTATCTCATAAGGCAACCAACACACACAAGCCTGTGGGTCAGCAATAAATTCCAGCAGTTAATCTGGCCCTAGGAAAGCATCTTCTCATGGCAGAGGAGAGCATTACTTCCAGGTACTGTCACCTACCACGTCAAGAATTTAGGAGGTAAAAAACCCCCAAAAAAGTATTGAATTTAAAAAAAAATTAAAATCTGAAAAATTGAAATAAAAAAAAACAACCTTGAATTTAAAAAATTCAAATAACCTACAAGAATATGATGCACAAGTGAAAGACTCCTCCAGATAACGGAATGCAAAAGAAAGGAGACTGAAGAGAAAGCCCATGTCAGCAGGGAGAATTTGTAGAAAAGCTTACTGCACACAATTTCCTAAACACAATAAAAGAAACGGAGTCATTCAGAGAGATTTCAGTATATATCAAAACAGCACTTGTAATTAGCCACAGTCACACCCACTCTGACAATCTGGATTCATTAGGACCTCATCATGACTCTCTTCTGGTTTAGGGCAGATTTCAGTGGAGTACAACACATATTACACTGAATTACATATATACATATATATTGTATACGTATATATATTACATGTATACATATAATATACGTATTACACGTATATTACATATACGTAACCCATGTATATGGGTTATGTGTGACATCAGCTGCACAAAAATACAGGGCTTACTAAAGAAACTGCATGAGAAGATTTATAGATATGAAAAAAAAAAAAAGTAGGCAGGCACTAATACCAATTCAAGACTCCCTTATTCTGAACAAAGTAAATTGCTCGATCCTCAAAGCAGTCCTGGATTTTTATTTAGTATTGTCAAAATGTTGGTGTTAAGACAGAGCAAAATAGATAGCTCATGTGGCTGCTAAAATGAGTTCAGTCTATGTCCTGAATGCTGAGACTTTTAAATTCTTAATTTTTCTCCACAACAGAAAGCTCATGTATTTATTTCCAAGAAAATCCAGGTTCTCAGCAAGCTGATCTTTTAATAATGATATTGCATGCCATGACACTCACCGTTTATATGTGAGAGGTGGCAACTCTGAAAACTGTAGAAACACATGGAGCTGCGCTTAAGTGTGTACATACTAATTGAACATTTGGGCTGTAGTTTTCTCCTGCTGCCACAGCTTTCAAGCATCCTGCTGTAGAGGAAAGGTCATAGTTCTACACGTTCACGCTTTCATTAGAATTCAGATATGCTGTAGGTTGCACTTGATTTGCTTGAAAAGCACCAGAAGTATCATATTTCTGGTCTTGTCAAGAATTCTGTGCTCATGTCAAAAGCAGATCTTTTTAAGGTTACCATTTAGAGAAGGAACATAACAGCAGTCAGAGGAACGTTCAATATCCTTACATTCTTCATTTTATTGTTTTCCTTAGGAAGAAAAATGAATTCTGTCCTACTTCTCAGCAGGATAATTTTATTTCACAAGAGTTTATTGTTGTGTATGTGTAAAATTATATGAGTTTATATCAAACAATAAAATAGATGTGAACATTTCAAGATCAAAAGGTTAAGCTGTCCCTTACTGTGGATTTGTCATCACTGTTTTTATGTCTCTTGTCAAAGACTCCTGGACTGATAGTTGTCAGAAGCCGTTAAATTCTCCGCATTTCTATACTGACACCGTATTTCCCAAGTGAAAAGCTTATATCCAGTTGTGACACAAACTCTAAGGAGAAAAAAATATTTACCATTTACACTAAATACAATTATTACGAGTCACGATGTAGAACACATCTATCCCGCTGCTTCCCGGATGGCATGGCCTTCTGTCCCACACAATGCTGCGTCTCTCATCCCAAAGGTATGACCTTTTAAAAAGCGAGTCCCTTGTCATCATTTTCTGTAGAAGAGATGGGTTTTTATAAGGCAGCTTAAGGCCTTTCTGAACCTTCACTGCCAAGTGTAACTTAAAAAAATAAATTATTTCTTACACATCTCCTCAAGGAGTTTATGCTTCTCCTGGGCTTCCAATGACTGTGTCATTTAAAATGAAAAATGAGGTGAGGCCCAGCACAGCGTTATTGCTGAGAGAAAAAGCAAGTTCCAGTCTTTCAGTGCTACTGCTTGTGACAAGAATGGCACTAGGATACCAAGGAGTGAGTTTTTAAAGAACTAGATCTTGAAAAAAATCAACAAGCTGAGAACAAGTTTCTGCAGCCAGATCCCTTATCAGTTGTGCTCACCCTTAAAAACAAACATTTTCTCCAGAAATGCTTGATGGAAATCCATGAAAATCAGCAGATAGAGAGGAGAAGGAAGAGCAGCAAGCCCAATGCCAGGAGTTCTAAACCACCTGCACCTCTTGGGCCTGGACAAGAAGGTTGAGAAATAAAATCTGAGGAGATTAAGCCCAATTCCTAGAGCTTCTGGTGAAATAGTGTGGTTCTCTGAATTTCCAGGCTGCAGCTGCAGAGCTGCGAGGGGTTCAGAGTTTGCAGACAAATGATCAATGCTGGTCACTTAGCACATCAACATCAAGCCTGGGTCTTCTCACTGAAAAGGCTGTTTGGATGGTTTCTGATAGACAGACCAAAACAGACATCCTCATTAAGAATAACTGCATCATCTTAGCTAAGATATTCCCTCATAAAAGGTAAATGTGGCCTTGATAGAGTTTGGCAAAGACCTAACAAACAGGGTATCATGTATTTATTGCAGCCTCAGCTCAATCATTCTAACCACATGGATATACACACAAAACCTCATGCATTCACTGTCTTTTCCAAGACCTCCAAGGTCGGTTGGGTCCAAGACCTCTCGATGGGTCACAAAGATAACATTTGTTGTTTCCTAGCAGATAATTAAACCCTGCTGAAGAGGAAAAGAAACTCTAAGAAATCAGAATTAAAAACTCCTGACACAGACTTTACTTGATTGTGAACAAGGTTCAAGATTTAAATGAAACATATTTCATGCCCTGGGAGATCATTCTGGAGATGAAGCCCTTTGAACCTTTGTTGTTGAAACAGAAGCTTGTTTTCCCTCCAGGAATTATTAATTGCTTTATCTGTTCGAGTCTAATTGAGCCAAATGGTAGAGTTATGGCCCCCAAGTGAAATTATTCTCACTATACAAAGTTGAAATTAGCCACAAATTTGTTCTTTTTATGACACTTGAACAATGACATTAGTAGTTGGCAGCAGCTAGTAAAAAAAAAAAAAAACAAATGCAAAAAACTAACCTCACTATTAAGGTACTAGCATATTTTGTAAAAAAAAGATATTTTAAAATTAAAATTAAAACTAAAGGTCAAATTATTTTGCTACTACACTCCTTTACATAAGCATGTAAAATTATAGAGGATTTAAGTACATGAAACTTGGTACAGAAAATTCGTATTAACTATAAAGGCAATGCCTTAGCACTAAGGTTTACACTAATCTTTTTATTTTGGCTTTTTTTTTTTAATAAATTTTTTTCAGTAGGCTTTTGGTTTTTGCTTACTGTATTAGTGCTGAAAGAAAGTAGGTGGAAGAATATAATGATTATTTCCACATAAAGAATAATCAAATTTAAGGGCTAGGTTGCCAATTTAAGCACCTAAAATCAGGAAATACAAATGTACGCACTGCCCCTGAGATCCTAGTAGGATAGCCACCAGAATCCACATGCACATTTTCCCTAGACTGGCACCTCCGTTGGCTAACCCCAACATCCTGCACTTTGGGGAAGCAGGAAGCAAGTCTGGCAGCACGTTTCCAATTTCTGGCTCTAGCACTGTTATAATTTCAGGATTTCTCCTCTGAGCTAGACATCAGATGAGAAGGTGCTGCCTCAGTCCTCGAATCCAACTCCACGCAATTAATGTGAGGACCATGTCATTTAATCCCCTTCAGTATGTTACCAAACCCACATTTTATAGGCAGTTAGATTTTTTTCTTATGCTCTGTTCCTGATTTATGAGAAGGAACGTAAACCAAGGGACACGTAACAGGGTATGGCAATGACAACGTCATGCAGTCAGAGGACACTGGCTGACACATGGCAGACTGTATGGATATGAAGGACAAAAGTAAGAGAAGAGAATGATAGAGCAGTCATGCATCATCCTCCTGAACTCCTACTGCGCTCTTCCTTTTGTTTGATGGTTGCTCAGTGTCCTACGAACATACATTTCTAATTTAACTAAGGCAAAACAGTTTGCCCAGGGAGGTGGTGGATGCCCCACCCTGGAAACATTCAGGGTCAGGTTGGACGGGGCTCCGAGCTAGTTGAAGATGTCCCTGCTTATTGCAGGGGGTTGGACTAGACGACCTTTAAACGTCCCTTCCAACCCAAATCATTCTTTGATTCCATGGAAAGAAAGCAACTGAATCTATTTTTGGATTTGAAGAACTTGCACATTTTTCACAAACACAGAAGGAAACAATTAATCACTATTTAGATTACATTGAGGCCAGGCAGCAACACTTAAAATATTAAAGGATATAATCTCAAGTGGAATAGAACAAAGGCTTTTCACAAGAGTGCTTGCTGTAGCATTGCTTAGAATTCTATCGGTATGTTTGTCAAACAACATCTCTAAGTGACAGACCTCACAGAATTTTATTGAAGTATATGCTGGAGCTGCTTAAAGCTTTCCATGGCTCCCCTTACTAGATTTGTAAGGACTTCCAAAGAAAAGATAATACAGTGGAGAACACCTTTCATATAAATAGTAAGCGTGAATCTTAAAAAAAAAATAAATTAAAACTCTTTTTAGTAGAATTTTCTTGAAAAATGGCCTCTCCACTTCAGCCATTTGTACACAAACATCTGTACATAAGGCTTATTTTATATAAAATTTTTAATTCAATATGTAAACATCAAAATAGTTTGGTTTACTGTTTCCAGAACTGTTCTCCCATTTCATCTGGAGACAAAACAGAATGCAGCCTTATTTTATAAAGCTATAAACTTTATAGTGGTGATAATTTTTCCCAGGACAACTCCAAATAATCATCTAGATTAGCCAAGCTAAAATTTTACGATAGCCTCCTGAAATAAACCTGACTATCAAACAGCAGTAGCTTGAATTTATAAGTGCTCTTTGTTCCATTAATTTCACAGTATCAATTGACTGAGAAGAGACCTTCCTGGATTTCCAGCCCCAGCTATTTTGGGCCACTCCACCTGTATCACGAATATCACAGAGTTTTTAAAGATCCACATGCCTCCTCATCGCGTGAGGCTTTTAGCAAAGACATTTCTCTGAAATCTTTTTGGCTATTTAAGGTCAGATTTTAAGACTAACTATGACATTGAGCTTTGCCATTAGAGATTATAGGGAGTCTCTTTCCTTAATAACGCACACTTGAAAATGGGACACACGTTGCCCAGAACTAGCCAAAAGCAGCAATGAAACTTGGAGAAAAACACATTTTGCATTAGCCTTGGCGATCCCAGGTGACAAAGAAGTATAAATAAGATAAGATTGGTTGAAATACTTGAGTTGAAGGGAAGGGTGCAACAGCAAGCTCAGAGTGCAACTGACGAAAAGCTCAAAAATGCTGTATGGAAGAATCCAGACAGCAGAAGATTTTGCTTGGCTAAAGGCACTAGAAGAAAAAAACTGATACAATCAACCTTTTCTTTGTAAAAGAGCCAAGGAACAAGCATATACCAGGTGGAAAAAAAAAAGCGCAGCTAAGGAATGCTTAGATTGGCCCTAATGAGCTATTAAAGAAGTTGACAGAAGAATAACATATGCAAATAAATAACCCTGACAGTCCCTAATATGGCAGGAATGCACACGCAAACTTGGATTCAAAGGAAAGAACAACCTTACAAAAGTGGCAGAAAGGCACAGGAAAGATAATACTGTAGGGAAGTAGTCCGTACAGCAAAAAAAAAAAGAGATGGAGGTCTTTTGCAGTCTGATAAAATATAAACGCACATCCTTTTAAGCCAAGAAGGAAACAGCACCTTTGGCGTGAGATTAGAAATCCACTTGCAGTTGATTCAAGGAAAGAAATTCCTAGCTGACCCCACATTGTAGAGGAAGCTAAACTGTCCCCTGCCCGTCAGAGCTCTCACGTTCAGAATACTTTCTTCCTACTGTCCGGGACAGAGCAGCAGAGCTCAAAATATTCTGCCAGTGACGTAGTGCTTGCTCAGCGTATCCTCTGAGGACCAAGGCCATCAGGTGACGTGAGGGAAGCGCTGTTCTGTTGCTGCAAAAAAAGCAATAGCCTAGAGATGTTCTCAACAGGCTGAAACCACCTCCTGTATTTATCGGGGTGGGACATGGATAAAAGGCTGATAAGGTGTAAAACAAATGTTCAGAATACCATCACATGTTTTAATGATCATTAAAGTGAGAAGAAAAATAGAAAAAAAAAATAATTAAAATGGTTCCGAAATCCTCAGCTTTATCTTCCCTTCCCTATGCAGTGGGCAGCTAATTCATGCCATCTTGTCTGTATAACCATCCCAGTCTTCTCCTTATATCTTCAGATCCCAGTGTCTCACCCCAGACAGCTCTCTGCCCTGGTTCCCCTGTCTGGCCTTAATCACACCTTCTCCACCACCTTCTTGTAGGTGGAGCTCACACCTCCTCTGTAGCTCAGTTGAATCTCTCCCTCCTTAGGGCTTAAGGGGTAGAAAGCAGGGGAGAAGTGACATCATAGCCCGCAGTTCCCAAAAGCAGCTTCCACCCCACTTCAGGCACAATTTTTAGGGAAAATCCAGTTCAGTCACTTGAGCCCAAACCTGGGCCAGGCTTAGTCACACGACAACAAGTAGCTTGGGGCAGTATAAGGGCAAATACTGTCAAGTGGGCCAGGGTGTAATGAGGGCAGATCATCTATGGAGAAATCTGTTGCCCTGTTGAAAAAGTTTGTTGACCACGCTCAGGTGGCCTCTTTCAGAGGCTTTTGACATGGCTAAAAGTAGGCTGTTTCTCATGGAAACAAAGAGAACATTAGCAGGTAACAAATCAACACCTCAAGGGTTGGCACTAAATCATGGGGGTTGGGGGGTTGAGAGAACAAGAAAACACTACTGGTGGTTCTTAAAAATATTTTCAGATTTATTCTTTCCAGTGAGTTAAAGGCGGCGTTTCCCCCCAGTCTTCATCATATAAGTGGCTGCATCCTGTTGGTCTGAAGCTTTCGCAAAGAATTGCTGGATACAAGCAGCCAGAGGCACAGACACAGCATGGAAAACTCTAACCTGAGGAGTCTGCAGTTGATAAAACCCTGAGACACTAAGAGCAAGGTTACGGGAGACAAATCAGGCTGTTCTAACTGTTAGCCAAGCCCAGGCTGTGCCACCCACAGCCACACCGATCACGCAGAGGACACCCACGGCATGCTCCTGCCCAGGGTCTGACTGATGCTCTCCTGTTCTGTTATTCTCCCAAACAGAATTAAGATTCAGTCAGGCTGAAACATTACTCTGTGTATGAGGGAAATGACAATAACTGTGCAATTCATAAAAACCTTCTAGCGTGTATACACACACGCATGCCTTCACTGATAAATCCAAACCGGAGGTAAACATAGCGGAGGCATTAAGCTGTCTTTTGCAGGAGGGAGAGAAATCTGCGTGACAAGTTTATTGAAACATTTTACAGAAATCCAGGGTACTGTTCAACATACACAGTAAGTTCTTATTAAAGGTCGCATTTCACCATAAACAGCAATTTTTGGATGACAATGTTGTGCGTTCGTCATCAAACATTATTGTTGTTTGTAAACACCAAGAGGGATCCATCTGCCCTTATTTTTTACAATGATATAAATAAGAATATTTAAGTAGATACACATTTTATATAAAAATGTATCAGTTTGAAGAATGTAAGCCAGAGAATAATGGTAAGGTGAAATAAAAATTTAAGCCACAAAATATAGCATTTTTAAGTGACTTTTAGGGCAAACAGTAAATTGTTTTCTGAATAAAGTCAATTCCAGTAACAAATTTAACATACTTGTCACTTCCTAATAAAGACAGTGAAAATGTTCCATGGAAATTGCTTTGAAGCAAAACAGGAAAGCACCTGTTTTCTTTGCCAAGGAACAAAGGATCCAAACCCATAACATTTTGATTTGAATAAGCTGCCATTGTGCTACAAGGGAGTTTTGGTTCAACTATTTCAGCCCCCAACCTCTTCTATAGAAAGAGTTCTCTGGCCATGAGACACTGGAAAGAGGGGAGAGGATGACAGATCATGGGAAATATCTGGGGAAGCTGGCTCCCAATGGACGAGAACACACAAATTTCAAGGTGCAACTCCTCCAGAGCATTCTTGCAATATTTCAAGATCAGCATTCTTTTCTTTCTTTGCTGAAGTTGGTGTTTTCTATAAGAAAACCTCTTCAGAATTTTCCACTCTGACACTTTGAGGGAAAAAAAAAAAAAAAAAAAAAGAGACATTTTCTGGCCTGCTATTTAGCTTGCTCTCTAATCATAAAGCTTGATGCTAAAAGCAGCTGAGGACCTCCAAAGTCACACTGAGATCTCTTTCCCGCAATCAGTGGAAATCAAGTATTGTTCACAGATTATTTTCTTGCAAAGATCAGTCAATAGATCGTTAGCATGTACATGTTGGTAATAAAAACTTTCAGCTGACATGAAATAAGTTTCTCATACAGGGCTGCACAAAACTAATCTATGTATTAGTCTGCTGCTGAGGAGTATTGAGTACTAAACACATAATGGGCTTCACAAAATAGCTACTTAGGTGTTGTCTGGGTGGTGATTCAGCGTTTCGAGCGATACCCTGAATGCGTGTTGGAAACAGGAAATCTTTCCACAGCTTCTAATTTTTCAAGAAAGCTACAACACAGATTCTTCAGTTTTACCCCATATTCACTCCCATGAACAGAGTGTAAAATTATAATTAAGACCAGTCACAGTATACATGTACGAACCAGGTTCACCTACTCCCCAAAGCATAACTACACAAAGGCAAAAGTGAAAAAGGGGGATACTTTCAAGTCAATGAGGACGTAGCCTGTGATTATGGGCTTTAGGGCCTGCATTACAGCAGCAGTTCATAATCTAAACATGAGAGGGATTGCAAATTTACTTGCTACGGCAGCATGCTTTTGCCAGTTAACTGCATCTAGCTGTTCCAGAAAAAACACACTGCCACAATATTCAAAAGATATCTTGATTTAGCTTCAGGCCATGTTTCTTACTTCAGAGAAGACTGCAAAACCTATAATTTTCAATACAATTAATAAAATATCAGCTTACACACACACACAGAAAAGTATGATCCCCAGTTGTATATGTTATTCTGTTAGGTTCTAAGCCATGTCCATTATCCAGCCTGTGTATTGTATTTTACTCAGATGACAGTGTTATTTAGACACCTAGGCAAGCTCTTACCTCACTGGAAAAGTATCCCATCAACTGAATAAAACACTATATTATAGTGCAGCAGTATCTGTGAAGCTTGTCCTCTGTTACTATCTCTGCATTGTCAGAAAAGACAGAGCATGTTTCCCCCAGATAAAAAGTTACAGCTGGAACTGAGTTTGCTATAAAGGATTCTGCTATTCCCCCACTGATAGCACGGAGTGAGAAATACTACAGAATTAAGGCCCTAAGACAAGTGGCTTCCCTAAGAGCAGAAGGATTGCTGTTACCTTCAAAGTCTGAATCTGCCTCTGCCTTTATGCAAAATTCCCTTTCTTTTCCTATTCCATCTTCAGAAGCATCAACAGGCGTAGTCTACTTCTCACTTCTAATTTTAGACGAGAGCTGGAAGGAATAAGACTTGAGCAAGGCAACCTTTCTACAGTTCCCACTAAAGGATATTACAGACAGAGAAGACTTACTGTTAACATAATTTCATCTTGTTCATTCATTTGCCAATGTAACATTGTTCTCCGAAATATATTCTGAAGTACTTGACTCAATCTGATCTTAAAAGGCTTAAAGCAGTAGTATAAGCTTTCCTTGGAGGTTGGCACCAAAGGCAGTAAGGCTTTTAACTGGAACTTTTCCTCAAGGTTTGATTTCTATACAATCAAGAAAGGTGTCTTTTTTTCTTGAAAGGTGAAAGATGCTGCCTTCAAGTAACTGTTTTTCTTCACTCAAAAGTCACAATACCCAGTTTGGAACAGTAGATTATGAGCCACAATCAACCTCCTTTTATCTAAGGGCAGATAAGAATCACTTCCAAAACTTACTTTCAGTTCTAGCATGGCAACATATTCTAGAAATAGTTTTAGAAGGTCCTTTTCATCCAGTTTTTTAAGTGTTTTTCTTTTGTCAACTCTTCAAAGTTTGATATTCAGAATGATACTTCAAGATAATTTTATTTTACCTAGAACAGATCAGTAGGTAACATACAACATCCTCGTTATGGGAGCCGGTTGTTGACCTATATAGATGCACTGGTATCCCAGGAACTTCTTTCTAAAAGATGTCAAAGGTTCCCCATTTATTTCATCCAATCAAAACCGTTGACTGAAATTATAATTTGTTCTTTTTTCTTTCAAAGGATACTGCCATAGTGGCATATGCTGTGCTTACAAGAACAGCCACCATAGTGCAGTAGATTAAGCAGCGATAAACAAAGAGGGAGGTAAAACATAACACAGGCACAGTCAAAACTGAAGACACACTAAAAATCCCCAAGAAGTCCTTTTTCCAAAGTTAGAGTATGCGTTTTCATTGTAAGGAGCCTGAGAAGAAGAGCGGGAAGACAACAAACAGGAGAATCCTAATTAGAGAAGGCATAGAAAAGTGAGCAGAAGGAGACAGGAGAGACTTTCATTTCTGTCTTCTGTGTGGATGGGACTGTCTGCCTTTGTAACATGTTTGTACAGCACTTGCCTTGGAGATGATCAATCTGATGATCTGCAGGTGCTATTAAGTATGCAGAATACATCCTTCACTGCCAGTTCATAGGTGACGCGGTCTTGCTTCAACGCCCCTCCACAGCTTTGGCTCTTCAGATTGAGACGTTCTTTTTCTTCAGCATTGACAGAGTTTGAACAGAAGATGACAAGAAAAACAGTGCCAGAAAGGGAAAAAGGCAAACATACAAAGACCTTAAGTGGTCCATTAGCACCAGCTATGGTTTATCATGGCCATTTGATGAGGGGTATGGAGAAGGTAAGACTAATCTGTTCTCTAGGGTTTTTGATAAGTGATTATTTTAGATGCCATGACTTCGATGAACAGTTACACAAGTGAAGGTAATCTTCAGATTCCAATGAGTATGCCAAACAGTGCAATGGTATCTGAGTGAAGCCAGTAATTCCTGATGATGTGGGCTTATCTCCACTCATCCAAACTAGTATTACTACTAACTAAGCTATAAAGATAATCTCCCTATCAAAATAGTAGGAAAAAAAAAAACCAAACAAAAAAAAACCACAAGAGAAAGAGAGAAAGGCATTGGCATGGCATGATGATTGGCCTATCTTGAAAAGAAAGGTGTTTCTTAATTAGGCAGGCAGATATAAATGAAAGGTGTTAGGATGTCACTGATTCCGGACACAGGAGAAGAGGGGCCAAAAAGATTTCAAAATATGGTGAGCTGCTTGTCTTCTGCACATTTAATATCTGAATAATTTCTAGCTTATGGAGAGATGTCAGAGAAATCCCTCTGAACTCCAGGGAGGAACTGTTTTTGATTTCTGACTTGGGGGAGCTTGCCGCCCTTGATTGTAATACACTGGCTAAATTCCCTATGAGGTGTGTATTTGTTGTTCTCCCAGGGATCCGAAAGTTATTCTTCTGCTTAGAGTTTAGTGGGTTTATTTTCTTCAGATGTTTGTTCAATCTGATCTCCACAACCAAGGCAGGCCAAATGCTGCTGATGGAGCCGCTACCGAGAATACGCACACACACCTACTTGTTCTGCTCTCCCTCTATTCTCTAACACCACATTCTTTTTGCTCAACAGCCTAAAAATTCAGGAAAGGTTTTTCTATGTTGTATTTTTTTAGCTGAAAGATCAAAATCTTAGCTGTAGCAGTGAGAAATAGCTGATTCTTATTTAGAACAGAGGCTTGCCTTTCTCTATACAATGGCAAAAGTCAAACTTTAACTCCATTCTCTGCTTGTGTTTTTATGAAATCTGTTGTCAGCAAACAGTCTAAAGAGTCTTAGAAAAGTTGTTTTCGTGACATGGTCACAACAAGGATGTGGATAATAAAAGTAAAGATATTCCCATTTTTTTCTAGGCTACCTTGTGCAAAGCATTTAACACTGTCATGCATGACCTCCTTCTCTCTAAATTGGAGAGACTTGGATTTGACAGATGGACCACTTGGGTGGATAAGGAATTGGCTGGATGGCTGCACTCAAAGAATTGCAGTCAACAGCTCAATTGCAAGTAGCAACCAGTCATGAGTGGCATCCCTCAGGGTCCATTAAGGGGACTGGTACTATTTAACATCTTTAGTCAGTGACATGGATGTTGAGATAGAGTGCACCCTCAGCAAGTTTGTGGATGACACCAAGCTGTGTGGTGCAGTCAACACACTGGAGGGAAGGGATACCATCCAGAGGGACCTTGACAGCCTAAAGGTGGCCTGTGCAAACCTCATGAAGTTCATCAAGGCCAAGTGCAAGGTCCTACACATCAGTCGGGGCCATCCTAAGCACAAAGACAGGCTGGGCAGAGAATGGACTGAGAGCAGCCCAAAGGAGAAAGACTTGAGGGTGTTGGTGGATAAGAAGCTCAACGTGACCTGGCAATGTGCGCTTGCAGCACAAAAAGCCAATTGTATCCTGGGCTGCATCAAAAGAAGTGTGACCAGCAGGTTGAGGGAGGTGATTCTACCCCTCTACTCCAGGTGGGGTTTCACGAGAATGGAGTACTGTATCCAGCTTTGGAAACCCCAACATAAGAAGGACATGAACCTGTTGGAGGGAATCCAGAGGAGGGCCACAAAGATGAGCAGAGGGCTGGAGGATCTCTCCTATGAAGACAGGCTGAGAGAGTTAGGGTAGTTCAGCCTGGAGAAGAGAAGGCTCCGGGGAGACCTTAGAGCAGCCTTCCAGTACCTGAAGGGGCTACAGGAGAGATGGGGAGGGATTGGTTATCAGAGAATGTAGTGATAGGGTGAGGGGTAATGGTTTTAAACTGAAAGAGGGGAGATTTTGATTAGATATTAGAAAGAAATTCTTTCCTGTGAGGGTGGTGGGACACTGGAACAGGTTGCCCAGAGAAGCTGTGGGCTGCCCCATCCCTGGAGGGGTTCAAGGCCAGGCTGGATGGGGCTTGGAGCAACCTGGTCTGGTGGGAGGTGTCCCTGCCCAGGGCAGGGGGGTTGGAACTAGATGATCTGTCAGGTCTCTTCCAACTCCATTCTATGAAAAAAGCATGGAAATAATTTTAACTACAGTCCTTGTTAGCTACTTGAACAATACTTTCTTAAACACATGCTTCCCAGCTAACAACTTTATACCTTCAAAATATCAACACACATAAATGACATCAATATTTTGCCTTTTTCTACACGTCACCTATGGAGCTAAAGAAAGCAAGCAGTATCACCAGAAGGAGCCTTCAGTCCAAGGCATTAAAATCCAAGCCCACAAATCCAGGGTGATAAGTGATCCTTGCAAGTCAACCGCTAACCATTTATTATTGCTTCCTGGGGGGTTTGGAGCAAACTCAGTTTAGGCTTTCTGAGACCTCCAGTGGGTTGCATAAGTGAGTGATTAATATCCATGTCATCCATTTTAAAAACCTCTCAGGGGCGCTGAGAGATGTTGTAGGATTAGGAGAAGGAGAGGTGTTTCAATATAGGGTTTATATGCAAAATGGTGAGAAAGACATAGTGCAATGAATATATACATAATAAAAACCACCAAAACAACCAACATGCAAACCTGAAAAAAGTAACATTTCTTCATAACAGGGAGAAAGTAGGCAACAAGGGGAAAAAGTGTAAGGAAGAGTAATGCCCTTAGACACTCAATATAGAAAAGATATTGTCCTCATATACATTCTTATTTATCTTCCCCCTCCTGCAGTCTGTGTATTACCTCCTCACATACAGCAGTTTCTTTCTGTCATGGAGACAATTCATTCCTGTCCTGTCAGGTTCACTTTTTCCTTCCCAGTGCCTCAAGACACTAGTTGCTGTCAAAGCAGTAACAAAAATAACCCAAGAGATTTTCTTCTGACAGCTCCTGAAGTGTAGAATCATCACATCAGATATATATTTGGGGTCAGAAAGCCCAGTTTCTGTTATACGACCTCATCCAGCCAGAGCTTTCTCTAAACCCTTGTCAAAAACATGTTTATGACCCCAGCCAGCCAGAAGAAACACAGTTTGTTCTCTCAAGCCATGCTAACTTGTTTTTGGTTATCTCCTTATTAAAGAAAAAGATTGTGCTTCATAAAGCAGTCCTAGATGTTGCAGAATTACTGCTTGAAACATAGCATTTGGAACAACACCTTTTTATTTCAATACTGGTACACCATGCCTTATGAGTCATTGTAATGATCCCCTGTTGCCTTCTGTATTGAGCTTAAATAGGTTAGGCATTTTCAAAACTCTTAACTAAATTCACATTGGAATTAAAGACACATCTACAGAAAAGCACATAATATAGCTAAGACCGACCCTTAACTGGCCTGTACTAATCTCTCTAATACAGCATTTCATTCTCCTACCTTGTCCTATAAACACGCTTCCCAAATCCCAAATTGTTTCCATTACTTCATAAAATTTGCTTCTAAGAAAAAGGCGGGGAAATTACATGCACAGCAATAAACAACTCTGCAAACTTCAGGAACCACAACAGCATTTCTGACCCAAGAATCTTAATTGTATTAGGTTGGTCCACTTCTCCCTTTTCTTTTAAAAATACATTCATTTTACACTTTTGTTATTAAGACGTACCAATTCAAGGCTACTATCCTGCTAGTAGTTACATGGGTGAATAGTTCCACTGACCAGTGGAGACAGCAAACCTTGATTTCCAAGATCTAGAGCAAGGAGGTATCCCCACAACAAAAGAATCAAAAAACCCCAAACCACCACACATGTCTTTGTTTTCATCTATTGTGTCTCAGCTCTGTGTTGTTTTATCCCAATTGCTCTCTTCTTTTGTAGACAATGACTCTCCATACACGGGGAAAGTAGCTTAAGATACAACAGGTATTTTTTTCTCCTCTCAAACACAAGAGAATTTGCATTTACTAAGCTCAAACTGTATCAGGTTGGATTTTTAAAAAAAAAAAAAAACACAAATTAAGCCAAAAAAGTAAAGCCCACACGTTTCTCTGATATGTGGATATTCTTAAGTAAGTATCTGCAGTGAAATCTGCTTTTGAAAACAGAACACCAGGGACCAACTCAAAGCAACATAATTGGAACCAGGCTGATTTCTGGTTACCTGTTACCCAAACTACATCCATGCACTTTGTAGTTTGCAAATAAAATTCACTGCAATTGTAAAATAAATCAATCCAAAAATACATACATACATAAATAACACTGGATTAATATCACCAGTGAGGAATCTAGACATCTCAGAAGACTTTAAAACTCTGAGTCAAGGCCAATTCCAGTAGTTTCAATATTTGAAACTTAATTTCATTCAACAAATTCTTTCTAATAGCATTTGGCACTACACGCCTCTGTCTATCTCACTATATATATATAAACATATGTACAGAAAAATATATACAGACTAACATTTTGGAATATTTAGCTTGTAAGATAGGTATGATTCGTGTAAAATAGCAACACGGAATAAAAAAATAAATAAACCACAGGGAATTAATTACCTCACTAAAATTTGTTAACATTTTGAGGTATAAATGGACATACACTTGTTTAGTTTGCTATATACCGCTCAGAATAGTGGCAAACATGTGCCTTTTTATGGGAGCTCAGGACTCCATGTGGCCCAAAACCCTGGCATCTGCTTTTTCCAGTCGGCATTATTTCAGGCCATACTGCCTGGCACATCCCTCGTTTCAAGTTGCCAAGAGAGTGGTGGAAGAATGAGATGCCCTGGCACCATATATTTGCTAAAGCTATACAAAAGAATGGCCTTGAGGGTTTACAAGTTGTTATTTCCATCACGCAATGGGGTTTTGTCGCATTTTACATGTTAACCAGCTTACCTCCTCCAGATCTGCTTTATTGCGTTCAAGTCACCGAGTTGAAAACGGAACAATAAATAGACTGCATGCACTTGTTTTATTTTGCCAGTATTAATGGATGCTTTTACAATTTATGTCAGAAGGTAAAAGTGTTGTCCAGCACAGCTGTTTATATACAGAGAGAAAGAATACCGTGTTTTGAGAAGAGGGCTGCATTAAGGAATAGAGCACTTCCGTGAGTATTCCTCTCTTCCAGAACCCATGTCAAATCTGTAGGAAAGGCAGGAATTGCCAACAGGTTTTTTTGGCATGGGTTCCGCAGTCCACGACAGTTCCCTGCTTACGAGGGAGAGGCCAGAGCACTCACTGCAAATGCACCACCAGCAAAGTGTGACAAAAGAATGGAGGAGGGCACAAAACTTCCATGGTTTGCTTAACGTAGAGCTAAGCCTCAAGCCTTCCCTGCTTCTCACCTCATCCCCTTCTTGCTGTGAGCGTATCTGCTCCTGAGACAGGCAATGCAAAGATTTCAGGCTGAGTTTCTTTGCAGACATCATAATCTGCCGACTACACTACAGGTCTGGTTCTCCTCTTGCTTTTTACCTTCACTAACCCTCAACTACAGCCCGAGATACAGAGCAGGACCTTCTGGGATTACAAACTGCACTCCAGGTGTTGCGCTCCTTTCTTTTCCAAGGGCATCAATCTGTTGTCAGTCAGATTCTCCACTCAGGAGATAATTTAGAAGTAGTTATCAAGTGACTCTTCAAAAGACTATTCTAAATATCACCCAATGGTATTAGTCACACAAAGCCTTCTTGCAGAAGTAAGATATTTCTATTCTGAAGATTACCTTTGATTTGGGTAGTCCCGCCTCCCCCATTGGAGTTTATCTGGCCAAGGAGTGCAGAACTGAGCCACTTTTGAGAAAGTCAAGCTGATGGGAAGTCTCACATTGACTGGAATTTGAGGCCAGCTCGGGGAAAATGAATTCAAAGGAGAACTAGTTTTGATACAAATGCAGCTCATGGTTTTACATCACTGCAGCCAACAAGTGCATGTTTTCCTCTCAATGCTTAAGGCTTCGTATTAGTCCTAGTCTTTGGTTACTGAAATGGTCTTGAGTATTTTAAGCAGCACTGAACGATTAAAGAAATTTCTATGAGAGAAATAGAAATAGACTAGACAAACAAAATTTTTGCTGATTGTATGTGTCTCATCGATTATATCATCCAGACAAGAAAGGATGTAATAAATAGCTCTCAACAATATATTCCTGACATCTTTAATCTTTCTTATTTTTAAAAATATCATCTTACCTATAGTCTATTTGCCAAAGTGGAAGTTTATTCAGTCATGAGGCTTCCCACATTCACATTAACTACTCCCACGAGGGAAAAGACTGCAATGACTATTCTGGACTCTTGGATTCACCTACTTAGCTAAAAAGCCACAAAACCTGCTCATGAGCTGGGGAAAATGGAAATTCCCACAAGAACAAGACAATATATAAGGAAATGGACTTTCCCTTTCTGCTATTCATAATACTCAAAGCTCTCTGCGCTTCCCTGCCCTACTGTTTCTGCACATCAGAAGAAAATTTATAATTATCAGCAAAGGAACTGTGATGGATCCACATCTTAGAAATTAGAGGTGCTGACTCATGCCCTGCAGGCCTGCCAACAGCTACCTACATCAAAGATCTTGAGTAATCAAGCAGAAATGCTTCACACTATTTTTACCCTTGTTTTCACTGAAGTGACAACTTTCCCATTTGTTACTCCATCTTATTAATAACATATTCTTGTCTGTGTTTGTTGAAGTCTCACTTCCATGAAGACTCTTTCAGTAAAGAGTGATTGGGTTCAAAACCTGATTTACTATACACAATTCAACCTTCAGCTGAGGTTATGGCTTTGGGAAAGCTCCATTGTTAGTGTGACAGGAACAGGCATCTTGCCTGTATCAAGTAGCTTCCCTTAGCAAAGAATTAAAACTTGATACAGTGATTGAGTGAAAGACAATAGATTGTAACTTGATCACCATATTGTTCTATCTTTAACTACGCTAATAATATTGTAATGAATTAGTTCAGTAACGCGCTGACTCAACATTTTTACTCAAAAAAAAAGTCTATTGTGAAATTGTGTATGTGAAATTAGTTTACTCTGCCAAATCATGACAGGGGTTACGAACTCTGAAGATGTATGTAACATCAGGTGAGAGTTCTGCAGGCTACTTGGCTCTGCTTCCAAAGGAATATCCAAGGCCTCACAGTGGTGTATTTCTCGAAGATTAAAAGGAAAGACTAGACACGTTTCCCTCTGGTACTTATTAGTGTCAACCGCCAAAAGGTTTGCTAGACAACATACAACTTCTGCCCACCCATCGGGAAACAGAGCTCATGAGTATGATGCTTTTAGGCAGAAGAAGACAGAGCTCTGGCCCAAACCCCAGACATCCTCAACTGCCAGCAGGGTATCGTGGTCTTAGTTAACAGATTGAAAAGCAAAACAGCACTGCGTGTAGAACCCCAAGCCTTTTCACCATTGCAATGCAAAACATTTTGCAGGTGCATCTAAGCAGTTTAGCAGCAGCAAGTTTCAAGTAACTCCATTAGAATTTAGGACCTACAATGCTTTGGGCTTCCTAGACACCTGCTTGTGACCATATCATCTGTGTCCTGTACTGCTAAGGTCTAGGTGTAGGGCAGCTGCAGTCAGCAAGCATATAAAGGACAGGTATCTTAGGGGATAAAGCTTCTATGCATTGCTTTTCCTAATGAGGTAGGTGGCCAGGTAGTAGGAGTGCTACTGGTGCCATGTGGTTCGTGGTTCTGATGTAAATTCAGATATGTGTACCGGCACGGTGGCTTGAAACCAGTATAACTGAGGCTCAGACCCATTTATAAACCTTTATTTACAGGACAGCCTGGTATTATATTCAGTTTGAAACAGCTTCTTCTAGATAAAAGAATCAAGCCTGCTTACAGAATAAAATTGGATAAACACAACTAAACAGCAGTATCAATAGAAAACTTTGGAAGACCCTTATCCCACTGGGTGGTTTTCTTACATAAAGCTTTTTCAGTTACCATAGTGTGTATTTTCAGGAAAGCAGTGTGTTTGTTTTTATTGTCAATAGCCAAAGTAGTTTGGGCTGAGCATTGAAACTTCTTGCTGTTGATTTTATATTTCTAATCTGCGAATTTTTAAAAAGATGCTGGACATATTAAATGCAAGTGTAGCTCCCTAATAGTCAGCCTGTGGGGAGAGGAATAATGGAGCTATTAATGTTTAACAAAATAGCCATCCAGCTCTGTTTTGATGAAAAAGGGACTACATATGACTTCTGGGTGAGCACTTCAAACTTATTTCTTAATGTAAGTGCAATAAAATGTCATTATTTTCATGTCATATCTCATGAAGAAAAAAATGTTGTCCAGTTAACTGTGAAAGTGTGGAAGAGAATAGGGAGGAAAAACAGGTTTTCTGATCAGATATGAAAATAGAAGGGACAGTTAAAGAAGAGAGAAATAAACAAGTAAAGGCCACCTAAAAAGGCTTCACACACTCTTCATAAAAAAAGAACACTATTTATTGGCTGCATCCCAAGTCTCGATTATAGAACCGTTTATGGATTATTTTATTTTCCATTATGCTTTGCAAACTTATTGTCACTAAATTACACATCTGATTTCTGTACATTTTTGTATCCACTCTTGAGTTGGAAAGGGCTGGATCATAACAATCCAAATCGTACAGTGTTTCCTTTACCCATCCCACACTCCTGCATTAGCAATGTGATGCTAGCTCAGTTTTAGTAGTAGTGCCATCCATTGCTTTAAACTTACCCACTGGATTGAGAAAGATGTTTTTACCCAAAGACAAGATGGCAGCTGCTATATTAACCTTTCAGGAAAGAAGCTAGGTGCTTCCAGATCAGAAAACAATCATAAGAACTTCATCTGAGCAACCTGCACCATGTTTGTCAGGCATACAAGCATTAAAGGAACTTCAAATGAAGCAAGCCAATATGAGGAAAACAGTACGAAAGCATCCATATGTCTACCCAGGAAGAAAGTAGTTTGTCACTGTTTTGGCTATAGAAACATTAGCTGTTCTCCAAACCCACAAAACTTCATTTCATAAAGGTCAATCAATTTTTCCCGAAAGTCACAGTTCTCCATGAAGTTGCCCTATATCCAACTCTTTTGGTCAACTTGTCCCTCACTAATTTTTAATGTGTTTCCTCAGTTGTGCTGCTGGTAGCATGAAATGGAGTACAACTTGAGATCAAAAAGAGTTCTAAACTAACTATATCATTTTCAAAAATCTTTTTGTTCTTGTTCTAAACATTGCCCCTGAAATACTTATAAAGTATCTCAATCATCTGAAGCTGTTCTCAGGTAGGACTGACAAAATATGCAGGTACTTAACTATTAGAGTAAGATGGGTCAAAGCCAACAATTCTTATTCCTGTTCAGACTTTGATAAGAGCATGAAAAGAATTTATCTGTTCTCAAAGGAAAAAAAAAAGACAGAGAAGGCTGGCGTATGATCAGCAGGCACCAAGAGGTGGGGTAAAGAAGTCATTGATTTGTATAAAAAAAAGCCACATAAGAAAACCATTCTGCTGAAATATTGTAAACAGCAGGCTTGAGTAAAAGATCCATATAGCCAGAGCTAATTTATTTCTCTTAGCATTACCTTTATAGTCTTTCACCAAGAAGGAATTTTTTTTTTTGACCATGACAAATATGCATTCTAATCAGTTGAGTTAGATTAGTTTTTCTTCTTTTAGAGCTAGATTTTCTCTCCCAACTGTGACTGCAATGAGTTTCTTCCGAGAAAGAGAGAGATTACAAAGGAGTGCTTGCCATCTTCCATTATTAAGCCATACAATGAAAGATAAATACTCTTTCAAAAAAATAAGCAAAAGAAGAATCCTTGGAGAAAGCCATCATCTGAGCCATTGGAAGAAGTGACAAGGTTTGTAAGACCTGATGTATACTTAAGAGATAATACCATGCACTGAAGGGGACAAGAAACAGTTTGGGCGAAGAGGAGTCATTCTGAAGAGCCTCAAGGGAAATCGTACAAGACAGGTTACTAACGATCAGGACTAAAAACCCCACAGATTAATTTAAGGTTGAAAAACAATAGTGCATATGAAGAATCCTAGTAGATAGGATCCTTTGAGAGACAGCTGGTTAGGGCAAATGACCTTAAGTGAACCGGCAGGTCTTTTAGGACAACCTCTTCCCAGCGGTCCATCTGAACGTTCAGAAAAATTATCAACCATGGAGGAGACTGGCTTTGTCAAACAGGGACTGAGCTCCAGCACAAACTGACTATACAGGAGTTGGAATCAAGGACAGGAAGCAAACAAATGTAAAGGAATCTCCCGGCCATACTGGGTTGGTATTAGAAGAGCCAAAGCTCAGCTAGAATTGAAACCAATGAGAAACATGGGCAACAAAAAGTGCTTCTAGCTCTATATTAATGGCAGAATAAACAAGGAAAACACGGATTTTTTGCTCAATGGTGCAAGCAATTTTGTCACAGTAGAAATATTTAAAGGTGAGGTATTCAACCCCTTCCCTTTGTATCAGTCTTCAATATGATCTCCCAGGACTTTGTATCTAGAGGCAGAATTCAAAAAAGGGAGCTACTAGTAGTGAAAACTGATCAAGTTGGGAATCTCTTTTAGAAATTCTTGATCTTGTGCTGCCCAGTACCAGAAAGACATTGATTAACTGAGGCAAGTGGTGAGGGCAAGGACAATCAGGGGGCTGAATCACTTGCTCTGTGAGGAGAAGCTGAGGAAGTGGGGCTTTTCTGGGGAGACCTGGCAGCAGCGTCCCATCACCTGCAGGGAGATTAAGATTGTAAAGCCAAGATCTTTACAGAGATGCACTGTGGGACACTAGAAGACAATGATGTTCAATTGAAACAGGAGAATTTTCAACTAGATAAAAAAAAAATAAATCACTAAGACAACCAAACGTTGGAGCAGGTTGCACAGACATTGTAGAGTGTCTCTCCACAGTCTGAAAATCCAGTCTGAAATCAGCATCAACCCTGTTTTGAGTGGGAAGTTGGATGGGATGACCGCTGAGGGCCCCGGCCAAGCTGAATTTTGTGATTTTAAGACTTGGTCCCAGACACAGGTGTAATATGACAATGTACACTGTAACACTGAACTAAGTTGTCTGTATACACCAGTGCTAAGTTCCATAAACTAATATAAGTTGTAGTTAATTAAGTGTATATGGATATTGATGCCCATAAATACAGGGTTTGGTGTTCACCAGTAAGTTGCTTTTGAAGTTCTGCATATTGCCTAATATGAGTAACCAAAATTATGCATTTTACAGTCAGTATATAATATTTTATTATCATTATAGATATTGCTTTATATATCTTACTATAATTACAGAAAAAAAAATCAGCTTTACTTTGGAATAGTTAACCAATGTTCCAAATAATGGTGTAAAACTGGTAAAGAGTAAAACACTGAAAAAATAGGTTTTAATCTTACCTTCTCTTTTAAGATTTCATTAAGCATACTAGCACTTGGGTTTCACAAGATGCCCAAGGCTTTGAGAGCTCAGGGTCTCATTTTAAGCCCTTGAGTTTGAAGGCATTGATCTAAATTTATTGACTTACCCAGGCAGATCACAGTATCTCTTTGCCAAACACACAAAAATAACAATGTGAATAAATATTTAAGAAAATGCAATCCTGGAGACTCAGGCCCAGAAGAGTGCATTCTTACTCTTAAGAAATGAAGGAAAAAATTAACTGATTGACAACTGAAAAAAATGTTTAGCCACAAATTGGAAGAAAACAAATATTAACACTGGTGCTGAGTTTATTGAGATTTAGACTACTTAAAGCCTCACTGAAATTATAATTTGCTCACTATGACTAAACCACCTTATAAATCCAGGAGGAAAGCACGTTTGCCAAGCACAGCGCACACTGACAAAAAATCTTTATAAAAGTAAACAAATGGAGCAACAGAGCATAAATCTAAACCAATTAGAACACTTGTAATTACGAATAATTTAAAGGCAGTGACGGACTGGGGACTGCATACTTTATCATGATCTGTAACTGCCACAAAGAAAATCAAGGAGTCTGTCAGGCAAGGATGAACGTTTAGATGGCAGGAGCAGTCTGTGAAGGGACCCGTTTAAGGGAATGGTAAACAATGTGCCTAGGCCCTATTCCTATTTTTGCTGAAGCCCATTACAAGAGATAAAGTGGTATCTATTAACTTTCTGTGCTACAGAACTGAAGGTCTGAGACACATCATTAGTCTCAAATTGAGACATCGACCTTAATTTTGAAGTTCAAAAGCTAGTTCAAGTTTCAGGACTCAGCTTGCCACCGAAGTTCAGTCCCACAGGTAGATGTGGAAGAAGGCTGTTCCATGAAAACGTCCTTAATTCAGATTTCTATAGTGGGCACTGTATATTGTGTACTCCAAGGCTATGCAGAAGGGCTTTTCCAAAAGCAAAAATGAAGAGGACCACAGTCAACATAGGCCTTCATACACAGCAATCTGAACACATGGATGCATAACAGCTGGCATATGCAGTTCATACAGCATCTCTCACTATCAACCAAGCTGTATACCTAGTGAAAAAAGAAAACAGCACACATCTCATTGCTTATGGTTGTTTTTTTTTCTTTTTGTTTTTAGCAGCAAGTTGTCCCCTGTAGATCTAAGCACCTTCTAGCCCCACATCACCCCAACACACCTCCTCAGTAAGTTGAACAAATACTAACGTGCTCAGAATGACAAGTAATTTCTCGAAAGGATGAAAACTTTCAAGATGTATATTTTGCAATAATCTTCAAGACAAACAAGCATTTTCATAAAGAATTTCTTTTTTAGAAGAATCAGAAGTTCAGAACTACTCTAATTTCACAGAGCTCTGAAAAAAAATAATGAATGTTCCAAAACGAAAGACTTTTTACTACCTGTGCATTTTCTAAACTGTAAGGCTATAAACCAGAAAGCACTACGTGTAACATTTGAAAACTACCTGGATTTTTAGGAGCCTAAGGATTGGTTTTTGTGCAGTAAATTTATTTTAAAATAGGATATGAACTCACAGTGCACCAGCCTCCCATGCAGACAGACAGAGCAGACATTAAGAACACTAACTTGCAAGGTAGCCAGTTCCCATTTTTATGCCAGTTGTGTTTGAATAAAGCCATGTGTGTTGGAACCCCTTAGCACACAGGGGAGGGAAAGCAACCAGAGATGGACCATGATGGGAAGAAAACTGGTTGTGAAGAAGGATACTGAAACTGAGGAAAAAAAAAAAGGGATTATGAAAGAAAAGGTGGGAGAGAAGCAGTGCAAATGAGACTCAGCACAAGCAGCAGAAAGATATGAAAGGTATGGAGAAATAAAGACAGGCATCATTAATAATCAGGGAAGAATAAGTGCAACAGCGAAACCAAAAAACTGTGCTAAAGAGTCCAAAGGAAAATGGAAAATTCAGATAATGAATGTCTGCAAATTCCCAGACAAGCCAATAAATACAGCAAGCCCAGCTATAAAGCTGTGTATTTTTGTTACTAAGATGACCCTATCGGCATGGATTTTTATGGAGCCCAGTATAGATCCAGGAGCTCAGATCACATTTCCTCCCATGCCCTGAGGTCCTTTCTCACGGCAGGCTGTAGCAGCCACAAAGGTCCTGTTGGGGAGGTCAGTGTGACAGACAGGGCAGGGAGCATGTCCTCGCTGAGGTTCAAAGGAGGCACCGTCGCAAGGCAGCACCCCACAGGTTATTCTCAAACTGCCCTTAATGCAAATATCCTGCTTCATCCTGACACACCGGCATTTTCAAATCAAAGCTTTTCCTGACACTGAGAAGTTGTGATAGCTTGAATTACCATCCCAACACAGGAAGAAAAAACAAGTATCTCAGAGATTCCCCTGGCACAGACGTTTCAGTCCCTAGGGGGACTGAACCATTACACAGAACCACATGGTGTTGGAAGGGACCTCTGGAGATCATCTAGTCCAACCCCCTGCCAAAGCAGGGCCACCCAGAGCAGGTCCCACAGGAATGTGTCCAGGTGGGTTTGAATGTCTCCAGAGAAGGAGACTCCACCACCTCCCTGGGCAGCCTCTGCCAGGGCTCTGCCACCCTCACAGCAAAGAAGTTCCTCCTCATGTTGAGGTGGAACTTCTTACATTCAAGTTTGTGCCCATTCCCTCTTGTCCTGTCCCTGGGCACCACTGAAAAAAGACTGGCCCCATCCTCCTGACACCCACCCTTCAAGTATTTATAGGCGTTGATCAGATCCCCCCTCAGCCTTCTCTTCTCTAGAGTAAGAACACCCAATACTGAATGCCAAACATACTCTCCCACCTGCTCTACCAGCACTGTCTATTCCCCAATTGTGATAACACTAGCTCTCTTTTCACCTCTCTATAGATTTTTTTTTTTTGCCTCCCCAGTCTCACACACACCCTGTTGTCTCTTCTGTTCCTCACCTTGTTCTATTTAATCCTCTTTTCACTTCCCTGGTGTTCTTCCCTGTCCTCTTAATGTTCCCTGCCTCTTGGAGCTATATTTCTCAGCTCCTGGCTGCCAGTGAGTCCCAGTTGAGCAGCCCTTTCCAAGACGTGGAAGCCCACAGTTATTTTGCTTGTGGGCTGATGCTGCAAAAGCCTTGGCACAAATAGCTGATTGGGGAAAAATATACATTTACAACTCCTGAACTGGATTTATTGCAACTTACAAGGAATGACCATGGCAAGTATTTTGTCAGGGGTTATTGTCTAAGATTTTATAAAGGTCCTAGAGTTTATTTTGTTTTCAAAAAAGTTCACTTCTCTCAGTGTCCAAGGGGTTTCTTTCCTTAATCAAGCTAGCAGGAACGAATCCAAGACTGTTAGTACTTGAATATACATATGTATATACAAACTCCTAAATCTAGAAGTATGGTTATAAAAGTAAGGTAGGTATATATTTAGAAGGCTTTATTGATCCCATCAGCTTGGCGAATACATAGCACATGCCAATAACTGAACTCCTAAAATCTTGTCCCAGCATAAAAATTTGAGGGCAGGCTCTTCTGTCATAATTTTTACCAGGACATCTCTTTTTACCTTCCTCAGTGCTCAGAGCATTTCAATTGCTTTTCCACCTGCAGTTGAGAGGGAATGAATCTGTGCCATGAGGGGAATAAAAGGGTGCAAGTTACTGGGAAGTTCTGCCCAATTTTTTCTTTTGCCAAGAAAGCTTCTGGCCCAAAAAGCTGCCTTTAGACTGCTGCACTGAATGCATAGTGCTACTAACTCCACAAGTTGAAAAATCAGTGAAAGTGATCTGAATTTAAGCAAATTGAAGAATGTAAGATCTGTAACAAAATACATATATTCTTGATAACTACTTGGAATAGTCGAAAAAATAAGCTGGAACAAGAAATGCAGTATTGTGTTCCTTTGCTAAGTTTTTTGTACTGTATAAATCTGAACCAAAGGATGAATCCTGATATCCTGGAAGTGAACAGGCTCCAATCAAATAAGAAATTTGACTGGATGTTTTTATGCCAGTAGGTATAACCATACCCCAGGTGGCTTTGGCTGTGCTACTCCGATCTAAAGGGAGAGTGGTTCATAGATCCCAGCGACATCTGCAGTTGCAAGCAACCAGCAGACCAAGGCTGCCCGTGATGCTGCGCACATCAGACTGGCTGTGGCCATATTTCACCCTTGAGCTAGAAGGTCTATGTGATTCACCACAGTCCAGGCTCTTCTAGAAAGAGCACTCCGCTAGTCGTGGAGGCCTCTGCATCAGGACTCACGATGTAGGGCTCTTTCATCAGTAAGTTAATCAGGACATCCTAGCAGTAAGGGGCAGCATCTCTGGAACAGAACTTCAGCCTGATGATCAGCCTTCCATCTCAGGTTATCTGTGCCCTTGTTTTCTTATCTTCATTCAGTCTGGAGCCCTGCTTCAGCCCAGGGTTTGTGGGCTTAATCACAGGATGAGAATAAAACATTGTGAGGCAGCTGTGGAAAAGGTGGACACCGCCAGAGGCAGTTTCCAGCACTCTTGAAGAGGCAATAGGAAGACCTTATGGGGCATACAATTCTGGTCAGCTGTGTTTACGTTTGAATTAGTGCTTGAGAGGGAGCAAAAGCATCCATGAGGGACACAGATATTCTATTTTATAGAAGAGAATGCGAAGTATTTAAGTCAGAGCAACTTGAAATCGAAAGCTGGTACTGACAAAAGAACAAACTGTTATGAGCTGGTTTTGTTTGTAAATTAAGTTTCTAAAGATGAGAGCAGCGAAGCTCTTGTAGAAGCCCCTACCAGTGTAGTACATACAGGCAATATGAAAAATGGTAAAATGGAGGTTCACATAGTTAAGAAAAGAATTTATGTTCTGTCATTCGGTGGCCCAAAAGCTCCACTGCAGTTACTTTTACAAATTTTCCAAAGTTCATCTGTTGGTTTTCTCTGCTGCCAAATTCTTTCATTGACCACGTCCTTCCAAAAACTGTCCAGAAAACCCCTCTTTATGCCCCCAGCCCCCTGCTCATCAATCAATCAATCTAACCCTCCTGACTTCAGCTCAGCTGCCTTGATGAGCTGGCATCTGCCCTCAGCGCTCTCTCTCTTGAGAGGGGAGCTGCTCAGTCACCCCAGGCTTCAGTGTCTGCTGATGACAAAAGCAGCACCAGTTCAGGTTTTTTTGACAACACCCTCGGTCACCAAATAATCTTCCTCTATTCGTGGTATGCTGTATTGTTTGAGGAAATCCCCTAAATAGGCTGGCTGACTTCATTATGAGAGACATATTCCTGAGTAAATGTCTGCAATTTGTTCAACTTAACTGAATCCCTGATGCTGAATCATTTTTGCACTTCTGGTCCATTTTTCTGTTTATTCCCTGCCCTATACAGAAAACTGACAAAATTATCTTTATCTTTACCCTCTTTTACCTCCCTTTCCCTTTTCTCTCCTATAACACTTTCTCCTGAAATAAATATTTCTCATCTCTCTTCACTTGTCAAAAGCACAACACCTCTCTCTCTCCTATTTGTTCCAGTTTTTAAGATGCCTCTTATCTGTTTCCTTCCCTTTCTTTCTCTGTTAATATCTCATTCTCTTCTGGTTTATCCTCCAACCCTCCTCACACCATAGGTGTGATTTAATAACTCATTTCTTGTTCCTCCCTACCGTCTCTCCTGTGACTCTGCCCATCTCTCACAATTACTGTTGTATCACCTCATTCAGTTTTATGAAATATACGCTTTATAATCCCTCCCCCCAACTCCACGTTAGGCTCTCTGAAGTCTGCCTTCTCTCTCTTGCACTCCATTGAAACCATCTTTGGCGAGGACTTCCATCAAACAAAGCTGCAAGGGCATATTCTTTCTTATTCCACTATTTACCAGCACTCTCAACACCAGCTGTATTCCTTTTCTTGAATTTTTTTTTTTTTAAACGTTGGTTTCCACATCAGTTATATAAGTAACAGCTAACAGAACATTTTCTTGGTAAAATGAATTAAAATCCACTTAGATTTCCATAAGTAACTATCAGGGGCCCTTTCTCCTTTGCCACTTACACAACTAAATGCATCCTACCTGGGTGTGCTCCTCTGAAGCACACCTCCACCATAGCTACACACAGAATATTGGTCTGAAAGGAAAAAGAAGCCAGAGCTGATCTTTCCTTATATTCTTATCTCTCAGAGCCCCAAAGGATTCATTCGCAGCATTTTTCCCTGTTTATGAATTCTCCAAGCAGTATGAAGAATCCTCTTATCAGTACTTCATTAAAAGTATTCTTAAATTGCTTCAGTAAATAATTTTGGTCTTGTACATACTTTTAGCCTTCTCTATTAAAATCAAGTACGTATGCTGCAATATAAGCTGCAACCTTCTAAATTAACTTGTAGGACTAGTACACTTTTAAAGCACACTGTATAGTCAATTGTAATATGTGCTATCAGTGATATAAGTTGTATTAAGCATTCAAGCAGGATCCAAAAGTAATGCCTTTTAAATTACATAACCAACAAAATGCAAGTCATTAAATGCAGATTCTTAATTCAAATATGCAGTTATTTTTTTTTACAAATACACAAGGATTTAAAATGTATGCTAGGATTTTCTTGAACACACACCCAAGAGTAAGATTAAGTTTGGTTTTGAATAAACTGTAGAAAAAATGCTCCAAACCCACTGCTTGGGCCCAGCACAGTCTTTTTCCTGTAGTTTTTGTACTGCAGAACTCCAGATGTCAAGTGATTTAGAAAGATTACATGTTTTGTAATGTGAGGGGAAACAACGCCATGTGCTGGCAGAGCGCTCAGCCCAGAGGGGTTGCTCTCTCTGGTGGTCTGTGAGCATTGCCCCAGGAAACATGGTTAACAAATTGGAGTTCACCTGCAGAACACACGTTGCTACTCGTTATTTGGCACACCAGGGGGTGAAATGGGAGGAAGGTCTTCATTTACCATCACTGGCATATTACCATACCCTATTTGCTTGAACTAAATGAGAGGTAAGAGTATAAAATTTAAACTTATTTGTATTTGGAACAACTTTAAAATTCAATCAGGAGCAACATCACTACAATCTGAATGGGAACAGTTTTGAAACCCAGTTTTCTTCACTCATAAGGTTATGACCATCTCTTCCCATTTTGAAAGAACATGAAAAAATAACCATAGTACCAAAGTTCTGATTGAGCCTTATATCCAACTTTACCACCATTTTTCACAGAATAATTTAGATTGGAAATGACTTCCAAAGGTCACCTATTTCCACGCTGCTCAAAGCAAGGCTGACTTTAAGGTTGAGTGAGGCTGCTCAGGACCGTGTCCAGCCATGCTCTGAAGAGCTCCAAAGCATCTCCAGAAACTTGCCCCAGTGTTTGACCACTGCCATTATGAAAGTTTTTTTCTTGTAACTCATGATTTTCCTTGCAGTAATTTGCAATAACTATTTTCTTTTCACTGTGCACCTCAGAAAAGAACCCATCTTCAATCTTCTCTAGCAAGACTCCTGCAGGTAGCTGAAGATCCCCTCTAATGCCAGTCCCAGCACTCTCAATCTCTCTTGATATGCTCTGTCCTCCAGCCCCTTCACCTTGGCAGCCCTCCACTGGACTGGCTCCAGTTTATTAGTCCCTTGTACTGGGGAGAGGCAAAACCAGGCATCATACCACCAACGCTCAAGTGGAGGGAAGGGTCCCTTCCCTCAAGCCCACAGCTACGTCCTGGATAACGCAGCCCCCTGCATGGCTAATATTGACTGCAGCAAGAGCATGCAGCAACTTCTCCTGCATCTGTACTGTTGTACATGCAAAGTTATTCCCTCCCAGTCAGGATCAGGACTTCCCTCCCACCTGTTTTTTGCAGGACTTACAAGGTCCAGCCAACCCAGCCCCTCTAGCCTTTGGAGGTCCCTCTGGGTGGCAGCCCCTTGCAAGTCTCACGAGGATGCACTCTGCCCCGCCAGACATTAATCATTTGGGACATTTTTGTATTTAGCACGATTACACTGCATTATAACTTTGTACAGAAATCAGAACAAAACAACTTTTCCATACCTAAAAAACCTGCTTTTGTTATTAATCATCTTGACAAAGCCATTAAGAATGTTTTTAATATTACTGAAAATGAGCATTCTCTGACAAAAATTATTCTGACAGAAAAACATCAGCTCTTCTTTGGATCGTTTAACACTTACTACATGCAAAGGGAATTATACTGTGGTCTGGTCTGTAGTCCAAGGCCTATTTTTAATATGTGACTTTTTGGCAGGATTTGGGATTTTAAGACAAGCACCTATAAACGTATCAGAAGGGCAACTGTGAAACCTGAATTAGTTTCCTGTGCTTGAGGATCTAATGCTCACTTTTCCCTGTATGAATTGCAGATTCCTCCTTCCCACTCCTTTACCATTCGGATTGGGGAAGGCATTACAGCTTCCTTAAAATTGCTGAAATGAGATATAACAAAATAAACTTTAAGGTACTATCCTAAAGAGGACAAGCCCCCCTCTATTAAATGCACAATAATGTATCCCATGTTTGTTAAGAACTTGAAAGTGAGCTTCTTTCATGACCTTATTCTACCATAACAATGACCAAAAAAAAAAAAAGATGAGCTTGATTTTTACAGGCTTATTCAGTTTAAGCAAAACTCTTCTGTTTTATATGGAAACTGTAAATGAATGCGATATTTCCAATTTTCTGTTTTGAAAGTGTTCAATTATACAGGTATGATCTAGGTGAAATAATCTTTCCCTCATGGTAAATTTGGTGGGATTTAACATATGCTGATCCCAGAAACACTGCTACTTTCCCATAAACGAGCTGCAGGTAGACATGCGCTGAAGCAGCTAAACAAGGGTCGGTCTATACTGCCTCTCACAGCAGTGGAAGGAATTGCTTCATTGAATATAAATTGATTTCCCTATTTAGCTGGATAGACACAGACAGTAAGTGGTATTCTCTATTTTTTCCAAGCTTCCATACTATTCAAATAGGATGCTACCTGCTCCACACCCACAGCTCTCTGAAGCCCTTCATATGTTAACACAGGTAGAGAAAAGGCTCCAGAAGATCATGTATTTATCAGTCTCGCAGAGAACAGAGCATTTTTCTGAGAAGGGTGGGGTGTGCATCAGCACTTTATTATAGCAGGGGTCTGTCACAAGCTTCAGATGTGGATCGGAATATCCCAAAAATGCAGAAGCATGTGGTCCTCCTCTTGAGGCACTGAGGCTGCACTCTAATGACAACGAGCTGTCATTCAAGTAGCAAGCAATAAACTGCCTGATGTGTTTAATAGTTACTAACTCTTGCTAACAGGCTAAACCAGCAGCCTGTTTCTTTCCAGTTAGATGTGTAAAATAAGAAAACCAAACATCCAAATTGCCAGGCAATGTTCAACTAAAATAAAGGACTCTTCACATATATTCTTACTTGACAGACCATAAAAGAGAAAATTGGTCCACTAAAAAGTGATAGTAGGGAATTGGAGACAAGGATGAAGGTGGCAGATTTGTTAAACAGTTATTTCGCTCCAAACTTTCCAGAGGACAAAGAAGATGAAGCTTTGTTTTCTAGTCACAGGACATACTCCAGACGACTGGAAAATAGGAAGCCTATGACCAAAGCCACAAAAACTATCGTGACAAACAAATTATAGCCTGGTTAGCATAGTTAAGGGAGAAGCAGGATAGGTGAACAAATGTTTTGAAGGACATATTATGAAGATCTTCATGTGAATAATTTGATTCTAAATACCCAATGAGAACCTGTAAGAGTCCTGCTTAAACTAACTCACTTTCATTCTTAAGAGATAATATACCGCTGCAGTATGAGCAAGGGACCCGCAGTGTTTCATACACTTACATTTTCAAAGAGTAATAAGGTTCCACACTGAAGATAATTGAATAAGGCAGAGAGTTATGGTACATAGGTTAAAATAATAGCTTTAGGACAGAAAATTAGCTCAGAAATAGGAAACAGTGAAGAGGTAATAAGAGGTGTGAAAGAAAAGAGTTTACTAGTGGTGAGGTACCTCAGAGGTCAGGTAGCTTTTAACTAATGCATGCAAACAATTTAGATAAGAGGAAGCTTCACCTCTTCTGTGCTTGCTGCAGTTGTTTTATCCGCGGGGACTGAGCAGGCACAGAATACACAATGGAGACCCGGGGCGTACCGAGAAGAGGTGAAGGTTGGTCATCGTTTGTTGACAAAATAAATATAGTAAATGCCACACAACCTTGATTATGCAAAGGTAGGCAAGGATACCGTGTGGCTCCAGACAACTGGGAGTGCAGATAACAGGAGAGCCGAGACAGCCTGCTTGTGAGCCTTAAATAAGCAGCAGCAAGTAAAGTCCTGCAGTAGTGTATTCAGGGTAAGTTTTATTACAGCTCTGCTAACAAGGTAACACCTCTCAGTTTCCTCTTCAGTAGATGGACGTGAGCAGCCATAACTTTAGGTCAAAGTCATGGTCCTCAAAAACTATGGTGAGGTTTAAGAGAGAGAGAAGACAATGAGCTGCAGATGAAGCCCCTGGGAGCTCATGTGGACTTTATATGAAATACGCCTGCAGCAGAGATGAGGGTAGAACAAGGCTGGGTTACTCAGTCCTCCCCAGCATTATCACATCAGTCTTCAGGAAGTCTCCTGATTGCTCTGCTCAGAAAAAAGCCTCTCTTACTTCCCTGTACGAGCTGATTCAGGCACAGAAGTATTGGGAAAACACAGGGAAAATAAGCCTGTAACCTACTAGATTAACAAAACTCACTTCAAACTTTCTCTATAGGCACCATGGTAGGAGATGAGAAGTACAAGGAGGGAGGAGATGCTGCTACACTCTTTAAAGTTTCAAACGGGAAGCTTCAGGTGTGCCAGCAGCTCCACAATGGTTTTCTTGAAGCTAAGATCCAGCAGGAATAATTAGCTCTTGCATTTCTGTTGACCCACTGGTCAACAGTACCACCTACACTGAGATTTCAGGGGCAGGTAGGATTCTCCTCCAAAAACAGAGGATCAGAGATTAATTCATTCCCCATATTAGATAGGAAGGAAAAGTGGCTTTGAGGTAACATCAGTTTAACGTGAAGAGAAGATGAAGCTGGTTCTGCACAATCAGTTAACTGTAACCCATATTGAGGGATGAGCTCAGAAGCATCCAGCCCAGAAAACGGATGTCTTTCCTTCCCCCTACATTAATTTACTAAGTTGAAGAAGTCTGAGGATTTCTTTAGGCAAGACACAGAAGAATCCAAAGTCCACTGATGCCCTTTTCTTGAAAACAGGGAGCAAGCAGTTCAGTGTCTCAGCAACACAGACTTGACACTTGTACAAGGACAAGGACAAGGTGTACCAGAAACAGCAAAAGCAAGGGGAAACACTTCGGCGTGTATATAAAGCTGATCAAGCTGTGTAAGCAAGTATTTTAGAGCTGGAACTTGCACAAGGTAGTTAACAGATGTGACATACAGTGATTTATTAGAGTAGCACTCATGCCTTTAGTTTCCTCCCTCACCAATGAAGGTATCTAAAGCCATCCAGTCTGTTAACTAGTGTTAGATCTGAAGTGTCTTCACACTTCAATTTGGAAAGCCCCAGCCTATGTATTAAAGTACTAATTCAACAAACAGACACCCACTGGCTTCTGTGGAAGGCTGGTCTAGGTGAGAACAATATTTCTCATGAGAATATGGTTGTTTCTATGAAGCAGTTAAAAAAAAAAAGATTTTATTCAGTGTCATGCTGCAGTAGATTAATGTAACTGGCTTGCTAATAACATTTTCTATAAAAAGAAAATAATAAACAAGTTCAGTTTCTCAGTGTGACAGAAAAGATTTTATTACCTTTTATTTAGCTGTGGTGAAAGACCACAAAGTACTTTTTTTTTTTTTTTGAGGAGAGCCATAAAAATATAGTCCTCTTTCTTAGTCTGTTCTCCAAGAAGGCAAGCAGTGACATGACTCCTACACTTTGATAATTTCTTCACTTTGAGCCAGTGAGATTTTTGATGACTTTGAAGGGTTACTTTGTTTAATAACAGCAAGAAGTACTTCCTATTTTCAAGCATTATGGATTCAAATGAATGTTCAAACTAATTAAAAACATTGTTTTATCCTCAGAACCTGTTCTAATCAATTGTCAGAAGAGGAGCTAGAAATAATTACTATGCTTCGGCAAATTTTGAGGGGAGTTATATGTCAAAGTGACAGAAACAGCAGCAGTTTCATAACACTATGGGAATAAGGAAGATAAATAAAAACATCTTAACATGACTAATTCTACCATAACTTCTTAGGTTAGAAATAGTTTAGTGGAAAGGAAGTGTCTTCTCCAAATGGGACAGTAATTACAGGTATGGATGGATTAGAATACTTTTCCCTCAAGTCATGTTTAATTGATTTCCTCTAAGAGAAACAAGGATTTTTGAATAATTTTTCCAGAGGCTTGTGGACAGTTCCAAATGAGTAGGAGTGGCAGTAAATCATTAGCACCGCTGTCTTAACTGCTGACGAACAATATTATTAATGTGTACATGTATAAGTCAAAGAAAAATGGGTGTGCAATATGCTCATGGCATATTTGCATTCTTGGGACAAGTTTGTACTGTAGAGATTTGTGATGGAAATATTCAGATTTGTACAAATGAAATACAAATGGTAGCACCAGAAGAAACAGTATGACAGGAGTTAAAAGAACAGCCTGTTTTGATAAAGAGAACACCATTCCCAAGACACAGTGTTCAGGAGTAAGACTGAGGAATGTTAGTTAATGTTAAAGACCAGAAGACCTGTACCTTGATAAGGCTACGGCAGAGATGTGTCATCAGCAGAAGATCCTGCATCATAGGAGGACAACAACTATTTTGCATTATTTCATATGTCATTCGTTTTTTTGCTAGTCCATCAGGACAGATATATTCTTATCAGACAAGGGAAAAAATAAAATCAGGCAAGGTTACTCCTCATTGTCCAAGATTCATGAAGACCCAGGCAAGCAAGATCCTTAAGCAAAGGACTGTCCTATAGCAACTGCTGCAACTTAAAAATAGGAAAGCTTAATTAAAAAATAGTTTTATATCAGTCAAGAACCACAGTACTGAGTTGAGACTGGACAGCCAGCATCCCTTGTCCTCTCTTCAACAAATTATCTTGGCTATAACATTTACAACATGTATTTTGGCGATTTTGTATCTCATATATGGCAATGTAAACCAATGAAATTTATGAGAAAAAGTGTGTAAAATCAGTTTACTCACAGATTACCCAGTTTTACAATTTGGCTTGGAGGCAGTTCTGAAGAAAAGTTTTAGTGAACACTGTTACACGTGGGAACAGGCTGCCCAGAGAAGTGGAATCTCCCTCACCAAAAACATTTAGGACACAGCTTGATGGGGCTCTGGAATAAATAATCCAAGACATTGCTTTTAAGAGAGGGTTGGACTGCAGAGGCTCTGTAGATGCCCTCCAACCTAGAGTTAGTAGTTTTTATGATTCTTCTTTCATATGATACATTTTGAATCTTATTTCAGAAGTTTCCAAGTGTGTTTAGATTGTTTTAGCCAAATGCTGTGCTCCTCATACTGGAAAAAATGCCTGGAATTAGTTAGAAGAATGAAATATGGATGGGTTTTGGAATGGGAGTTTTTTAAGTGTTGGATCCTGTTGAAGAACATGGTTTTGCTCTGCAGAATGTACAGGTTTATTGGAATAGCAAAGAAATCTGTCAGTTTAAGTCCTCTAAGACAGATCCATATGAGAACATTCTGATTCCTTCTCACAGACTTAACATAAGCAGTAGGCTCACAGATCTGGCCACGTGGAAAACCCTTACAGGCCCTGGATCTTCACTAGAAGACTTCTATGTACTTCAATATATTGTATATATTATCCAATGTCCTTTTCTGAGCACAGAGAGGAAGACAAATGGTAATACAGACAAGAGATGACTGATAGCAAAACATTCATGCGAGGGTGATCGGGCCATCAGTGGTGTGACAGGGGAAGCTGAAGATGCTGCAGTCTTAGAACTCCCCTCTGCTACATGGAACTAGCACATAAACACACAGTGATTCAGATATAAAGGGAAAAAAAACACCAACATTCCCTGGGCCCACTGCTATTCTTGGAAACAAACTTGTTTCTGTTTATTTTCAATTCACCATCCTTTCCTATTACTGTCTAAAAATACATATTTTTAAAATGCAACCAGATAAAGGACTCATAGGGATAGGAAGTCTAGCTACAAAGCCAGCAAATGCCAATTTCCACATCAATCATATTTAAAAATGACTTCAGAAAAGATTGCACACTTCTCAAAAGCAATAACCACCACCCCATGCTATGTTCTGTAAACAGCACAAATGACATTATACATAATTATGCCTGTCAGGAAATTCTATACAAGCCCACTCTGGCGGAGCTTTTCAGACAGAAGGCACGCTAGCCTCACTGCAACGTGCATCAGCCAAAGGTCCTAAAAATTTGGCATCTAATTACATAAGAGCAACATGGGTACAAATCTCATTTACCCCAGTGCACCCCAGCAAGGGTGCTAGGACAACTAGGTCTAGCAAGGTAAGAAAAGATTAACTGCTATGTTGTGTCCACCACCTGCCCACCAAGCTGCTGTAAGACCATGATGGATGACTGTTCAAGAGTTTTCACAACACAAAGGCTGTTTGTACCAAGAAGCTGGCAAAAAAAGAGCCAGGCTTAGACCCAGCTGTGCTGATCCAGGATCAACCTGAATAATTTTGAAGAAACGGAGAGTATGTTAAGTTCCCTCTGTGAAACTCCCTCTGCTCTGCAAACAACGTAGGGTGTGAGGCAGCCTCTTGTACAACCTGTAGATCCCTAATCTCAATCAAGGATGCTTTGGGTATAGGAACAGCCAGTGGTATAGAGGGCATCCTACATGCTGCAGGTCTGATGACTTACGTGCACGCACAGGTCACACTGCCACTGCAGGTACCAAAACCATGCAGCACAGCCGTGTTAATCAGACCACACTAAGGCTGTTATCTGCATCTGCTTCCAGGAATAGCCTGACCACAAACGCAGGCATTTTTGCCTCCCGCTCCTTTGAGCATTAAAGATTAGTTTGCACAGGAACATAAAGAGGGGCATCAACAAGTTGGGATGAAGTGTGTTCAAAGCTGTGAATAAATCTGTCAACACAGCACAGTGCTGCACTCTGTAGAGATACCTGCACTAACTCTGAAGGAACGTCATGTTATTGTAGCTCTACTCTTCTGGAGAAATACTTCCAGCTTGCAATGCTGTCCAAGAGACAACTAGAAAGCACTTTCAAACTATCCCAGGATTGTCTTCAATCATCCTCAGCTCACTCTTGTAGTGCAGAAGACTAATCTTGTTACCCTGTGGAATCTGGGCTTTAAATAAGATGCTACAATGAAATAAGAAATCGAAAGAGGTCAAAACTGCAATATCTCAACATGACTAAAGCATATTGCAAACACTTCAAAGAAAAAAAATAAACAAACCATGCCAGCTATAACTGATCCAAACAGCATCGGGCTCTACCCCTTTCTTTTTCGCTCCCATATAGAAATAATGTATTTTACACATACAAAAATTACTTTCTAATACACTAGAATTTGAGCTTTCTACTTTTCATACTAAAAAGGAGCCTATTCTGTACTTTCAGGAAACTATTCTGTACTTTTTCTTGAGCTATAAGGATCTCCTTTAACATGGAATAATTAGATGCAGTCTTTTCTGCTATTCACCCACACCATTCAAAAAGAAATCTACATGAGACATATGTACATACACCAATAAAGCAAGTTTAGTTAAATCTTGCTGTATAAATCCCGTCCTTCAGATTTTTTTTTTCCTCAGAAATAACACCAAAGTGTTCAATACCCTTGAGACAAGTAATTAAGCGAAACATTCCAGAACCAGGGATCTGCCATATCATACTTTAATTGTTTCTCCAATAACTGTTCTCGCTATTTTATTTGGCAAGTGTCATCATGCGGCAATATAATGGCTGATCTCCTCTACTTCCATTACAAATTTATAAATACAAGGCATAAATAAGAACAGACATCCAAACCCCCTTCCCTTTACTATTTAATAAGAGTCTGGGCTTAAATGTAGCTAGTTAACTCTTAAAGTTACTCAGGCTGTCCCTGGCTTCTGAAACTCACTTTTCAAAGACTTTCTCCTCCCTAGATATGGACTCTGGAACATATGTTTTATTAGTAGCAAACTCTACCATTTGTCTTAATTGTTTCTGCATGGGACAGTACAAAATAGCAGATCAACTTCATGACTGTAGAGTTCTTTTATTATTTGTAGGGCCATTGCTCAGAGTTGACTAGAGAATGGTTTTTATTACAAGGCAACTAAGACTAATGCCTTTGAATACTAAGATTACAGTGAAATTCCTGAATAGCTGACCCAGTTTGGTTTTGGTTCTTTTTCTTTTTTTTCTTTTTAAACCAAGATGTTACAGTTCACAGGCCCCAAAGTGGAAGCAGTGATTTGGGATGTGGACCAACAGAAAGGCGAGAAAAGGACTAATGGGAAGAGGATCTCTAATCAGATCTGCCATGCCTAGAACCTGCCGCAGAGCCCCATCCTCCACAGGACTTCAACACATTTTATAATCCCAGCAGACAAAAGAATTTTTATAGGATTTTTGACCGAAGCAAACAATTCCTGTACTCCTGGGAAGTTTGTAAGTTCTGCATGGCTTCAAGCTAGATAGATAACCTTTGCATAGGCTCCTGTAGGGGTTATTGCACATAAGCCACACAGTGTTTTTCACTCTTACAGGAGATTTGTGGCCCTAGTATGTTGACACTGAGAGCACTGGACCACTCAAAGATCTTATTCGGAGTAAAGATAAGGTTATGCAGAGGTTTATAACATACTATTGTTTATACTTAAGAGAAAGTACAGCCCCTTTCAAAATCTGCTGTCCATTAAGGTATCACAGAAAAACTGAGGCCAGTTTATGGTAGATTAGGAAACTACAGTAAATACTTATGAAAGGCAACTTGCTGGCAACTTGCTAATCATAGTGTCAGCTACTCTGTTCTAGATTAAGCAAAAAATCCAACACAGTTCCAAGCTGATCCAGGAGCTGAGTCTTCCTTCTTTCCACATGACCTGAGTAATCGGAGTCTCCAGAAGATGCTTCTCCATTATTGACCCCTAAAATTTCCAGTGCCTACATCAGCCTACGCAATACAGCAGAATTTTGCTGCATAGTCTTTGGATAATGTGGAGAAAGGTATTGGGGTTGCAGGCCTGAAGTGTTGTTATGTCTGTTTGAAATTGTCACAGATATATAGATGAGTGTCCTACCAGGCAGGCATTTTATAATAATCCCCAACATTTAGCTAGGCTAAAATATTAATTTAAAAACAAAGAGGAAACATGTTTATGAAAAAATTCAAAGAGACATAGGAAACAAGGTAAGGTGTTTAGTGTTAACCCCAGTAGGCTGTTAAGTACCACACCACCCCAACTCCATTTCTTCCTCCACCTTCCGTGGAACATGGGAAGAAAAAAGAAAAAGTACGAAAATTCATGGGTCAAGATAAAAATGGTTTAATAAAGCAAAGCAGAAGTCAAAGAAGAAAGAATGAACATAAAAAGACAATGCAAAGGCACTCACTCCCATGGGCAAACCGATGCCCACCCAGTTCCCAAGCAAAAGACAGCCAACCTCCCTAAACTCCCCTCCACTCCATTTTATTCCTGAGCATGACATTATACTGCATGGAGTAGTTCTTTGGTTAGTTTGGGTCCTCTGCCTGGATGGGTCCCCTCCCACCCTCTTGCCCATTCCCATCTCTTCACTGGGAAGTGAGGGGGGCCGAGTGAGAAGGCCTTGACGCTGTGCAAACACTGCTCAGCAATACCCAAAACCAACGTTATCGGCATTGTTTTGGACAAGTCTGAAACACAGCACCAAATAAACTCCATCCCAGCTAGACCCAGTACCTAGGGAAAACCACTCAAATTACTATTTCAAATTCAAATCCCCAAGCCTCTCTCTCGCTATGTGTTTAGCTGAGAAGCTGTTCATCATACAGTCTAACACAAGTCCAAGGTCTCAGGACAAGTCCCTCTTCTACCACTTCACGCTGCAACCACGTGAGAGAACAGCAGCTGAAAAAAGCTATCATTCAATGTCTTGCTTGCTATTTCTGGTTCACTCTGCTCCCCACGAGAAAGAGGCAACATTTTATGCTTGTTGGTTTGTTTTTCCTCCTTTAAAGAGCTGGTTTGTTATTTTTTTTCCCTCCTTTAAGAACTGAAAAAAACCTCAAGCAAAATGCCTTAATCAGTAGAAAAAGCAATGTGCACGTCTCAGCATGAAGCCTGCCATACCCTGAAACTTCCACTTTATGAAAAGACATTTCGTAAAAGCATCAAAGATCAATGCATAGAAACATGAGTCCATTGTCAGATCTTGAAGCCAGCCCTGATGGCAATCAACCATGCGATGATAATGGGTTTGGGGATCACTGACACCTAATCATCTCCTTAGAGTGTGCTATGCTGTGGCCCACATGTACAAACTTGTGGTTTTGCTGCATGGTTTAATGCTCAGGTAAGAATGAATGAAGTTTTATGAAGTATGATGTTTTACAGGCTGCAAATTTATCATCAACCTATATTTATTTGCTTTACTTGCAAGAAAAATTCTTCTGGGTGCTTTAGTGGACATGAACGCCAATTTTCTCCTTACCCAAATACCCATCTAATATCTGATGTCTTTTACCTGATGCACACCTGCAGCTGTTATTTCACATGTTCCAAGGTCTCCAATCTTATATCAAGTGTTTTCTTGCTCTCTGAATAGCCCCAAACTTGGCTTGTTCTGAGAATAATCTCACTTTGGACTAGTGTTCAGCATAGTCAATCCTTGTTACTGTCTTTCAAACACATAGCACCTGAGAACAGTCCCCTATGTCTCCTACCAGCAGGAAAGAGGAAGACATCAATGCAGGAAAGTCTAGCTCAGTCTGAAGATCAGGAAAAAGCTCCCCTTTTTCCAATGACAGCCGGATAGCACAGGAGAACAAGTACATGTAGCCCTAAAAAGCATTTTAACTTATTTTCAGAGCCAAGGTAGGTAAGAGTTGTCTCAGGGGATCCTAATCTTCCCCCTTGCTTTAAAGCCTGGCTTTTGCCAATCAGCCATGCATCAGTGGCAGAAACACACCACTTCACCAGGCAATAAGGAACTGTTGATTGATTGCTGTACAAACCATGCTGATTTACATGATTTTACCATTGAGACTAAAGATAATTTATTTTAGGTGGCTGGGAGGACATCAGATCCTTGTAGCATGCTCGGAAGTTTGCTTTACCTGTCCTCAAAAGAGATTGAAATTATTCCATTTACATAGTTATTTTAAAATTGGGCCTCGGTTAGTTAAATCTCTCATTCTGACAAATTGCTGAGTGATTTCTGGAAATAGGTCTTTTTGATGACATACTATTCTTTCGGTCCACCCCATAGAATGGCTTTTTCTAAGCCAGAGATTCATATTTGCTACATTATCATAAGAAATACAAAAAGGTCATTAAACAAAATCAATTTCTTTAAGGAACATCTTTAAAAATGTATGAAACCTACTTTACTGTCTTTGGCTTTCAATTAAAACTGACTAAAATCTACAAAGGCAATGTTTACAGACGTGACAGATTCAAGTGAGAAGGGCAAGTAGTGCATCAGTGAGATTAACCAAAATTTATAATAGTTTGGACTGAATGCTGCCTTGCTTAATATTTTCCTGCTGTGCTCTTTTTGTTCTTTCCATTATGTTCAATAGGATTCTTTTGGGATATAAGGTTAAAGGATTATGGGCATTCTTACAGAGATTACCTGAACATTACAGATAGACCCAAGGCACAAGAGTAATCTCTGAAAGTCCATCAGGTTATGGCACATTTTAGGATATTGTCACCTGGAGCTTGTTCTTCAGGTTGTACATTCCTAAAGCATTCAAACCTAGAGACTGGAAAGAAGCCCTTCAAAAGATTCAGTGAAACAAGGTCATATAGACATGTGCTACACTAGTCAAAATTTTTCCCTAAAACCCACTACACCCGGTAAAGTACTGTCAGAGTATTTTAAAAGGCTACTGCCAGAGTTGGAGATGTTAAATGGCAAATAACTGGGTCCGAGGTGGGGTCCTGTCAATGGGAACAAGACAGCAGGGCTCTGCAGTTGATAGCCTGCCTGCCCAAGGAAGAGGGAGGACAGTGGCTGTGCCCAGCAAGACCCTGCTTCCAGACATCCTGAGTTACCAGGAAAAATTTATTGGCTCTTAATGGGTCCCCTGGAGACACGAGCAAGGACAGACGAGCACCAAGAGCAGTGGATTTGCAGCTGCCCGTCTCACCTTAGAAACACGGAATTTGGATGAAGCAGAATTACCAAAACCCTCAAGGAGAAGACAAGAAAAAGAGAAAATATGGAATGCATTGAGTTTAAACTGCAGTGAAAGGTGCTACTATTTGGATCAGTCTGTAAGCATGACAATACCCTTCAACTTCATGTGCCCAGTACTATTCTCTAGGGTCAATTAGTCCCGACCCAGTGGTGGAACATGACGAGACACCTCACATGTATTTAAATTTAAGAGCAAAAATGCTTGTAACAACGAAGCTGCATTCTGACTGGGCAAATTACCAGTCATCATTACACATTCATCATAGTCTAATATTTAATTACAACAGAAATCCTGCATGTTTAATGGGAGTTCATCAAATCTTTTACCTTGCATTACTTGGATTAGTTTTCCCCCTCAGTGACGGAGGCAGGGAAAGTCGAGGAAATAACCCTGAACTGCTTTCAGTAGCAATCACAGAGCAGCACTGAAAGTTCCCTTCTTGTTGCTGTGTGAGGTGGAGGCTGCTGCAGCTGCTCGGGTGAGCTGAGGATGCTCACATCACCAAGAGAGTAAAGAGGGATGCGCAGAGTTAATACCAGGAGGGCTCTGCATGGGAGAGCAGGCTGAGGGAGCAAACGCCCAGGCAGCTGGAGGTGCAGCCCCCGAACTCCCAGGGGAGGAAAAACCTTCTAGAAAAACCTTCCCCCTTTTCCTGCCTTTAGCCACACAAGAGGGAAGTCAGGAGAGTGATGCAGCATCAACCAGACACACTTGTGAGAGCAGGGATAACAAGCTAACTGGCAAACACACCTGCAGAAAACCACACACGACTCCAGGCTGCTGTTCTTTTCAGGCGTCATACAGTTCCAGCCCTGCATAAGCTGGAGTCACACCACCAAGGAGTGCAAACCTTCCCCATTACAATTGGAGTCCCGCTGCTCACTCTTGCCTCCCACCTTCCCGGAGGTAGAGCAGCTGGAGGGGTGGCAGCTCTTAAACCACACCGAACTGGCTTTGACTATCAAAGTTTTGAATACTGTGCATTTTCTGAAAGACTAACTCCGCTATTACATCCCCGTTTATTGAGATTATATGGCACTATTCAATTTAAAGAGCAACTGTAAGTCTCTTGTCTTCTCTCAGCACTCTCAGACTTTAAGCCTCTATATAAAACTCAGGGTGAAAGCACTTTGTTTTTAAAATAACCGGGTTTTCTACCAAACAGTCACCAAGGCTAACATAAAAGTAATCTCTCCCACCCTGATGTGCACTTACCATTGGGTGAGCATGCCTTCTGTCCAAAGATCTGCAGTCCGCTCTCCCGCAGCACGTTCTAGAAAATATGGAGGCCAGCTACATGTTCAAGTGCAAAGTTGCAGCTTTTGTCCTCGGAGGCCCAGCACAGCTGCGTGGGCCCAACTTGTGCCTTCCATCTTCAGACCAGCATAGCTTCCTCTCCTTCCATAGGAGGAGGTACGTCTGTGGCACATAGGGACCACTTGCAACTACTAGTTGCACGCTTGGTTACGGTGGCAAATCCAGCCACTGCAGAGTCAGACCTCAATCAGGCCTAGAAACAAGGCTACCTACAATACAACCCAGTGTATAGCCAGAAAATCAAGGCAGTAAGCCAGGACAGCAGAAGACAGACCCAGCCACAAGCATAGTTCAAAAAAGAACTGATCCCCTAGGTCTGACTTAAATAGAAGCCACAGAGCCCATGGGCAGGTGTGGGTGTAGGTCCCATATGAAGCCTGGTAGGGCAATTGAGGTTTATTAGCACCCTCAGGGCCCTGTCAGCAGGTTTGCTGATGTCTGCTCCTTGGAATAGAGACCAGACCCCCCTGGATGGGGCCAGTCTTTTTTCAGTGGTGCCCAGGGACAGGACTAGAAGTAACACGCACAAACCTGAACATGGGAAGTTCCATCTCAACATGAGGAGGAACTTCTTTGCTGTGAGGGTGGCAGAGCCCTGGCAGAGGCTGCCCAGGGAGGTGGTGGAGTCTCCTTCTCTGGAGACATTCAAACCCACCTGGACACATTCCTGTGGGACCTGCTCTGGGTGGCCCTGCTTTGGCAGGGGGTTGGACTAGATGATCTCCAGAGGTCCCTTCCAACCCCAAATCATTACGTGATTCCGTGTGATTCTGTGTTTAAACACAGGAAAGCTTGCCTTGAGAAAGCTAGCAACACCAATGCCATTAGGAGTTTGTGGCCTGCATGCCCATAAGCAGGTCCTTCCTGCAGGACTCATTTCAGCATACTCAGGGTTTTACTGAGTGGCTGCAAACCCTGTGTAAGCCCCCTTGACCCGAAGCTCCTTTGAGATGAGGCTGTTTACTCCCAGCTTTCCACCCATCAATCCTGTGCTCTTCCCACATGCTCTTTGCTGCTTGTCCTCCTGTACCCCATTGACCCTTCAGCTCCGATGGATAATTTTTGTTATGATTTCCTCCCTGGGTACACAGATTTGTCACTTTTCCTATCCCCTTTTCTGTGAGACTCTGAGAATCTTTACCTATAAGCACTTTCTGGGAAGGTCCTCTTGGTTCCCTTTGCTGGGCTTTTTTTTGGTTTGCCTCCTGCAGGGATTCTGCTCTTTGGTCTCCACAAAAACCTTGAATCATCTTTTCTGGGTCTGTTTTTTTTTTTTTTTTTCCCCCCTCTGTGTCATTTAGGACAGCTCAGCTCACATGTCATCTCTGATGTGTTCTGTCCCAGCGGTTTCCATCTGGATCGAGACTCCCCAGCCTTTGGCCAAATGCCACGCTTGCAGGAAGAGAAATGTTCCCAGGCCCTGTTTCCCTCTGGAGAACGGCGTAGCCTGTACTCCATCACCCACTTGGCTGCCTCAGGCACGGTGACAAGGTGCCTGCCCCCTGCTAACGGTTTTACTGTTTACAGTTTGACTGCCAAAGGTTAATGAACACATTGTTGTTCCCGGTCTAGAAAATACATGACTCCTCCTGCAGTTTCAGCCCTTTCTCCCTTAAACAATTTCCCCAGGAATTCCCACACCAGTAGCCGCTCGACAGGTGCCATCCTCTTTCATTTTCTTTTGCCTAAATCTTGGGCCACGATACTCCAGCATTTTTTCAGACTGTACAGCAAGGCTTTCTTCGCTGTGCTATAAACTACAAACTCCTCTGAAGACGTGTTTTAATCAGCTTTTAGACACTTTCTCTGCAGTAGATGGTAGGCACTTAGCCTTTTCCTGCTCCTTCATGCATCAGGCAAAAATTTTCTGCTGGTATTAAAACAAAAAAGTGTTGATAAATGATTTTCTTAAATACTTTGGAATATAGCTTGCAGCATCCGTCTGGCTGTTCAAGATCCAGCATGAATGTTTCTTCCACCTTGAGGCTGGCAGACTGACCCTGAGGTGAGGCTGCTGGTCACGAACCCAGCAAGGCCCATGGTGAGTGGTGGGAGCAGCATCTCAGCTCAGCCTCAAGCCGGCCGGGGTAGTCACAGCGCTCCCAAAAAGCTGGCATATGTTGGGAATGGCACACGTTGCTAGAGGGGACAAGGCACTGGGGCTTTCAGGAGGCTGAGAAAGAACAAGGCGTTTTCTGCTGAAGGGCAAGGCTGGTGTCATTGGTGGACTTCTTACCACAGACCCAACTATGAGTTATCCTGTGGCTGTAGATCTAGCCATGGAGAGGCAGCACTGGAGGAAGGACAACCTGTCACTACAGGAACGACTGAGCCTGAACTGCTATCGGTATCCAAACATGCCAAATGACTAGGCTCTGAACAAACCACAATCTACCTTCTCTTTCCCAGGAGATTTTTTTGCATGAACACGTGACACAAAGGGAGTATGAACAAGACCATCCTTCTCTCAAAAAAAAAGCTACAATTCCAGATGTGGGGTTTTTTTCATTTTGCCTACTGAGCTTCACACTGCCCAGGACAGGATGTAAAATTTAGTATGATTTCAGTCAATGTTTTAAGGATGTACACACAAGACAGACTTAAGAAGACACCAGGGTGCTGAGCTCAGCTTAGTCCAGCCAAGAGTCTGTCAGGTCTGGGCACATACAAAACAGAATATTAGCAACCTAAGTAACTACTGCTAAAAATAGATGACTGCTCGTGACGAAGTTAGCTGAATGTAAGAGGTTACCTCCTTCTTCAGCTGGAAATGACTGTCCCCTTAACAGAGAATAGCTGACGGTTGGCATGGCCTTCTATTCTGCAGACTAATGAAGTTCACTGGAAAACTTTTCAGGGTTTATCTTACATTGTAATAGAAAAGGAGTTGTTGTTATGTCTCAGCTGGGAGGAGGTAACTTCCATTTAATGTGTAATAAGTTGTATATGTGCTCTTGTCTGAGAGGTCAGGAAAATGATCAGACATTTGATGAGTTAAATGAAAGTGGTGTGGATTGTTTGCTTTTGGAGTGGGAAACTTAAATCCCAATTCTCTTGAGTGTTAAGCAATAAAGTATTTTTGTTGGATCTGGTCCTTGTTTCATAGCCCAGATGTCAGAATCCCACTGGGGAAAGGAATCAGGTTTGACAAACATAATCTTATGTCCTCTCATGGCATTGTGTTACACACAGAGCATCAAATTAACTTCTTTGCAGAAGGTATTAATCAGACTCACGTACCATTAAAATCGCTGTTACGCTGAGCTGAAAGGACACTATGTATGTTTTATTTATCCCTTCTCACAAGGAATAGTTTTGTTCATAAACTTGCATGCTTTGTATATACTAAAATGTGCATAAGAAACTTCATTTGACAAGTCATCTTCATCTTCATCCCTCCTAATAATTTCTGATTAAGAGATACATTCAATGTCAAAGAACTGAGCTGAATTTTTAATATTCCCTCTCTACAAAGACTAAGAGTGTTGCATGACCTCGGGTGAATATCACATGCATACATGTACAGGTAAACTCATCCATAGAACCATAGAATGGTTAAATTTGGAAGCGGCCTTAAAGATCATCCAGTTCCAACCCCCCTGCCCTGGGCAGGGACACCTCCCACCACACCAGGTTGCTCCAAGCCCCATCCAGCCTGGCCTTGAACCCCTCCAGGGATGGGGCAGCCACAGCTTCTCTGGGCAACCTGGGCCAGTGTCTCATCACCTTCACAGTAAAGAATTTCTTTCTGATATCTAATCTAAGTCTCCCCTTTTTCTTTCATAAAGGCATTCTTAGGTGAATAGTGAGTATCCTCTGTAGGTCTCACTCCACCTGCTATTTGGGCATACCTCGAATCCTGTCTATGTTGTCCCGGTGATGGATATTGTGAATTCGGGTGCTCTCTCTCCCCAGTTGGCACAGCTATGGGCCAGGAGGAGGACTGAAGTATCACAAAGCCAGCGCTATTTAATGACCTTGTATCAGTTGCACCTCACCTGCAGTGAGGACTGTCTCACTTCATTGCCCATGGAAGCAAAGCCATATTTCCTACCTGACAGGATGTGTGGGCATGCAACACGTGGAATCAAAACAACACACACACATACACACAGAAGTCAGGTAAGTTAAGCAACATGAAGAAATGTAGGAAATAACTCAAATATAACTAAAGCTATTCATTTGGAGAACAAACCACTCACTCTCTCAATGCCTCTGTGAACATTATTCCTGGTTCTGCTTCATCTTTTCATAGAATCATAGAATCGTCTAGATTGGAAGGGACCTTAAAGATCATCTAGTCCAACCACCAACCTAACTCTGACCAAAAAAAAAATAAATAAGAAATAGGAAATAAAAATTACTAGACCATATTCCTGAGGACCATGTCTACCCGTCTTTTGAACACCTCCAGGGATGGTGCCTCAACCACTTCCCTGGGCAGCCTATTCCAATGCTTGATAGCCCTTTCGGTGAAGAAATGTCTCCTAATATCCAATCTAAACCTCGCCTGGCACAACTTGAGGCCGTTTCCCCTTGTCCTATCTCCTGTGACTTTTCCCCTCCTCCCGGCAGCAAAATGCTGCTAGCTGCAGCATCAAAGCTGACAACCTCAAGTGATGGTTTCCAAAAGACATCCACCTTTTCCCAGGAATGGCTGTTGTGTCCTTCCTTGCTTTTCCGGGGAATCACCCAGTTTGGCAGGAGAGGTGTACCTGCATGGCTATAGCAGTAACCGCTAGTGTCACTCCTTTGTTAGAGGAATGCCCATTCCTGGAGACTATGGAGAAGAATCTCTTCCATAGCTCTCTTGAGCTTTTCATCAATGGGACAGGGACAGCACACATCCTTCAGTGAGCAGTGCCAGAGTTGTTCGCTCGGCTCAAGTCCACAGGCCTGGTTCACAAAGTTTGCTATAGCTTCAGACAGCTTGCATCCTAGAGCTGTTGCTCACACACATCTCATCTTGGAATCCTGCTTTCAAACCTAACTGTTAAGTGACCGGTATATCTACGCACAGCTGCATCACACAGGTCTATGTATTGCTTCTCTGATGCCCCTTATATTGGTGATAATTAGATCTACCTAACAAATGCAAAATTCACGGAACACCCGGAAAGAACTCTTTGTGTGGTAAGGAAAGATAAAAAGAAAACTTCATTTCACACAAATATTGTTAAATCCTGCTTATACTTCCATGAATATCTTTCTCTTCATATTTAAACTTTATAGTGGTGTACAAGGTACAATGTTTCTTTTCATATTCAAAGTTTACAGCAGTTTCAAATACATATTAATATAGAAGCTGTAATGAATCCTGAGTTAAGCTGTCATAAAATCTAGGGCTTTTCACATCATCACTTTTGAAGGTCGGTGCCACAGAGAAAAAGAAGCATCTGTATTGGATCACCATGAAGGTTTGTAATACATTGCAATAAATACTGCAATATATTTCATTTTTATATGTTTTTGATGAAGAGGCAAAAATGCATCTTCAACAGTTGCTTTTCAAAAATTGCTCATCTGTTTGGAATGGCTGTAAAAGAGATTGAAGCTAAACATTATTCATGGATACATTACAGCTCCTCACTGAGACCACAGCTGAAATGAGAAGAAGATTCCAATGATATTTCATTTGGAGTATTGATTTTTCTGAGCTCGTCCCACAAAGCTATTGCATGCGCGTTCCAGACAAGTATGAGAAGATGTAGATTGTCCTAGCTGGGCTTTCTTTCCTAAGTTTATTTTTCTTCCCCCAAATCAGTTATACTTATTTTGCTAATTTTGTGCTTCGTTTCTGCCAGAGCCCCTAACAAGGGCGAAGTTTGCTCCTTTGCAGACTTTTGAAAAGAAAAGAGAGCCTAAATCAGTTCAGAAGTGGAGTGTGGAATACCTTTGCCCCTCACTGCACGGCACTGAAAAGTAGTAGTTATTTTCCCACGAAACAACACTTGTCAGGAATTTAGGTTGTCGGGTGCAGAAACCTGGAAAAGTCCCATTCTAACACATGAGCATAAGGAGTGGCTCTACCTGAAGCCTCATACGGGCTGGAAGGGCACAGAAGAAGCTGGGATCAGTTTGAGAAATGGTAAGAGTCCAGATTAAAGCCTTCACCCTGGATTTAGCCAGGCACCCTGGTGCCTACCGATACGCATTTTATATGGAACAACACTTGAAACCAATGCCCCAGAGAACGGGCTTGGCACAGCAAAGTGCAGGCCACCACGGGCACACCACCAACACCCCTGGAGGAGCGAAGAGTAGGGAAGAGGTTGCAGACATGTTAGTAGAGTACTCCATCTGGGCAAACTTGGTCTGTCAAGAAGTCTGGCCCTGGTTTTTCATGTGCAGCAGATTCTGCAGTAGTTAAGCTACAGAATTCACTTTAGGGTTGCCTAAGGACTAGACTTGTCTCTGAAGCTCCCCTCCCATCTGCCCAAATGATCTCTTCAGGTCACCACGAGGCACAGTGACAAAGGAGCAAGGGGGTTGTACTGCAGTTACTTCTCATTAACATTGAGAAACTGAAGTCAGTCTGACTCCTGAAAGTGTAGTCAGCTCCCGGAGTAATGGGAATTCCTGCCTATTCTGCATTCCCCTGCGCCTAGCGGCTGCCGGGAAGAACAAAACTGCAGGTTTTCAGCAGTTCCTAAAAAGAAAAAGCCCAGGGAAGGAAGAAGAAGGAGTGGTAGTGACTTCAAGTTATGCCTCTCTCTGCAGGGCACCAGGATGCTCAGAGGCCAGTGTGGGCTCCATCATGCTGCATGGGCATCTTCTGCGGGGCACTTACCCATCACGGGCAGCTCAGCAGATACTGCCAACAAGGAGTAAGGGATTCCCTGCTGACTTACACCACCCCTACTCTCTCTGCTGCCTTACCAAGGGTTTTCACAGCGTTGCCTATGGAAGCTTTGCCTATGGGCTGCACTCCTTGGGGGAGCTCGTCCCCTCCTGGTGCAGGCCATCAGCATGTGAGGTTTCAATCAGAAAGAGAATGGTCTTCATGGGGGACCTCTCTTTCACAGGAGCTCCAAACCTGACACAAGTAATGGCATACGATGCTCCTTTTCCTTTCTGGATAAGCAGACCAGAGCTGGTTGAGCTTTCCCCTATAAGAAATACTGGTTTGCCATTCCGCGATGACTTATTTATGTCTCTATACATTGAACGCTGCTGGAATGGCCTATTAACTACAGAATATCAATACATTGTGCAAGTTCCAGAAGAAACTGCATTAACAATACCACAAAGTAGTTACGATTTTATGAACTCGCGATCCTGTATGATCCTTTATTAAAATGTTAGGGGTGAACACTGGATTTCATATTTGGATCCACCTTAGCTGAATGAAGTGAAAACATCAAAAGGGCAGGGTTATTCTAGTTCAGTGAAATACTGAGGTGGTTTCCCAAACATTTCACATTATGATGTAAAAACCACACCCACCCACCCTCGCTCCCCCCAAAAAATGATAATAAAACTTTCCATTTCTGCCCTTCTTTTGATCCACATCTCAGGGTTTTCCAAACCCAAAGAGTCTTATATTGTGAATGAATAGATAATGACCATGATCTGCAATAAGATTTTTGTGGATAAGATTTTTTTTAAAAATTCATTGGAAAAATAGTTTTATTAAAAAATTTCTTTGTGGAAATATGCGGCTTTTAGTTAACTTCTCTGGCCCAAACTGATCAATTGTAGGATGCAGTTGCTTGCCAAAATTAGGTGAAGAGTGGCAAATAACACTTACCTTTTGCTATTAGCATATTATTTGTGATGAATAAGATCGAGCCTGTTCATTTTATATCTAAGCCTACTCAATTTAAGGTATGTCATCCACCAAATTAATATCTTGCCTTCTTGCCACAAACATTTTAAAAGATCTAGGCTTGATGCCATGTAAAAAAATGAAAAATCTTTTAAATCCAATAAAAAAAGTCAGAAAACAAAAAAAAATTACTCCATATCTACTTGATTCCCATTTTAGGAAAAAAATAAAATGGGCACTTACAGCCAAAAAAAAGAGAAGAGGAAAAAAAAAAGTAAGAATCAAACTCTCAGATAGCTACCCTAACAGAAAGAGCTCCTAAAGTACCATTCAGTTATGAAAAGTTAACTAAGACCAATTTTTCTGTTGTTCATTTAATTTTTGTTTGAAATTGCATAGAAAGCATAGGCATAAGCTGAGACAATCAGCACGTAAATATTGAGCAGATTTATTTGAAAGTCTGTATCTTCTCCCATTGATAGCAGCAATAAAGCTTTCAGCAGTGTAAAAGTCTAGAAAAACATTCCCTGAAACTATAACCAAATGGATCTATTTTTCACTCAAACTCTCTACCGTATGGGGGCCATAAACTTCCACAGGTCCCATTTAACAGGGGAACCAAGCTAAATAAAATAAGAACCAAGTACGTAACTTAGTCTCCAACTTTCCCCACCCCCCTACCCCAATGTGAATCTCAGTGATTTGAAAACCAGGTTGATTTTGCTTTATAAATAAATAAATAAATCACTTGATTTGACACTCAGTGAATTTGCCTGAGGGCAAAATGAGATCTTTTGAATACTGTTTGTTCTTGCACCTTTTCTGACAGAAGCCCAAAATCTAGCAATAGCAGAGTTTAAAAGAGGCACTTGTTTCTGAGGTCTGTGAAGAACAAATAGGTAAAGCGTATCTTGTTCAAACAAACAAAGAAAACATTCAAACCCGTACAGACAGGGTAGATGTCAGGTGGGAGCCTTTAATCTCTTAATGTCTACTGGCATATTCTCGTTGCTATTACACAACTTCTGGATGGACTTGTCACGAAGTTCGGTGGTATTTTTTTTTTCCAAGCAGTGACCACAGATGACTAATGACTTTTGGCATAGATGTATTAATGTTTTGTACTTGTTTCTGTTACTGCATGTGTTTGGACAGAAGAAAGAGGCTATCCTCAGTTTTTTTGTTTGTTTTCAGTTTTTTGTTTCATCCTGACAGCCTTACTATTTGAAAAAAAATAAAATTGTTTCAAGACCCAGAAAAAGGCTTCTGCAGTGCCTTAAGAAATGACATTCAAGACATCATTTATCTAGTTTTACTGAATACATGTTTTCAAAGCAATGCAACATCTTAACGCAGGTTTCAGAAAAAACATAGGAATCTGGAGTGACAATTTTCTACATGTCTACACAGCTGTTAGGGCCATAACTATTGAATTAAGCTGACCTGCTACAAAGCAGCAAAACCTAGTGGTGGAAAATTCATTCTGAAGTCTTCGACTGACAAATCCTTCAGCTCCCTTACTGCATTGCCAACCCTCCCTCCTGCTCAAAATCATTGTCTGAAATGATTATAAATAATCAAACCCTTGTTCTCTCTTAAGAAACTAGAATGATCCTGTCCCTTCACGTTGCTCTAAAAATAAACCAAAGATATTACGAAACATAGAAACCTCACCAAGCTTCATTGCCTAATAATGGGGATTGTTGTTTTAAAACCTTGTGTTCTTCCTCTAAATAGGCTTATTGTAATCATTACACAGCACTAGAATCAGTTTCTGCACAGCCTGAAAGATAATGTTTCTGTGGAGGTTGTTAGTTAAAGAAATACTAAAATATAGTAGGGGCAGAGTAACCATTTTTTCGTCTTTCCTTCAGAATATTTCAAAACTATTTTCACAACATCCTGAAGATTTTCCTTAGATGAAGCTTCCAATAAAGACTGTAATTTCCTTTCAGGACAATTAAAGAATGACTGACAGGCCCAAAAGAATAGTTGTTTCTGCAATCTGGATGGAGAACAGAAACAAAGGCACATCATGCCAGGTACAGATGATATTTTTCTTTGAGAAGATACTGGCTTTCTGCAGATGAGGGAAATATGCTAGATCCAATCTGCCTGGATTATAGAAAGGCATTCAAGGGGAATTGCTAGAATAGAGAAGTTGGGAATTAGAAAATCAATTATAAAATGGGTTATGAAGTAGAGGGAGATGACTGGCAGTGTGGCAAATGAGGAGCTTCCAAGCTAGAGGGAAGCTGTTAGGAGAACATCTCAGGTCACAGGACAGGCTGTGTTCATCTTTCCTTTAATAACCTTTACACAAGGAAAAGACATGTAACTCTACTAATAGAACATGTGGATATTGCAGGCCTGAAAGACACCACTGGAAAGCAGAAATGGATTATCATGTAGCGAGAATGAAATGACCTTAGAGAAAGAAGTGAGAAATGAGAGACAATATAGCAGTATTATTAGCTGTAACACTGCACAATCCTATCAAAGAAAATCCTCTTATGTACTGGAAGCTAATCAGCTGGAATTAATATAGAAGGAAGAAAATCTCCTCACAAATAGTCAGCTTGGAAGAACAAGAGACACCAATCTGATGCAGTCATTAAAGAGACAACTAATATTTGTCAGGCAAAGTCACTCTAGCAAAGATGGAGGGTATTAATGCTTCCCTATAAAACCCTGTTAAGAGTCTATCTAGAATTCAAAACACAACTCTAATCACAAAGCCTCAAGAGACATGAATTCACAAGGAAGAGCTACACAACGTGGCTACGAGGATGGCTGGGGAAATAAAGTACCCGTCCTGCGCAGTGAGAACAGAGGTGTCTGCCTCGCCGAGGGAATGAAGATCTGTGTTGAAAAAGAATGCAGTTTGATTGAAAGTTTGGGCTACTCAGTGTTTTGGTTTCAGATGGATATACATTGGGTTGTTTTTTTTTTTTTTCCAAGGTGGTCCTATTTTACTCTCCGAAAATTCATCTTAAAAAGAATCAAAACACAAGCCCATCAACTCCTCCCTATGATTTTGTGAAGCACAAGCAAGAGCATCGTCCTGCCTGGTTAGTACTTCTGTGGAGCATTTCAGTAAGGCTGATCTTTGCATAGTGCATGTGTGCTCACCCTGCAGAACCTCATAGTACAGACTTGCTACAAGCGGAATGCATTAGAAAAATACTCATAAATAAGTATTTCATATGCTCCTTAATCAAAGTTTTTCCTTCCTTTTCAAATCCAAGCAAATGTCATGTCTTTGCAACTTGCTGTCCAACACAGTTGTGACATAAGTTCTCATTAACGGATTCCTTTTTACAGGAGGAATACCTTGAAGTCTTCCTCTATTTAGTTCCTAAACTTGGAAAGAAACAAGTTTCTTTTTAATGAGCACCAAATCTTTCTGATTCCTTAAATTTCTGAGTTACGTTTAATGAAAATGTGGGGTTTTTTTCCTAATGTTAGAATTCAACCACTCTGACCAATATCCAATAAATCCAATAAATTTTTTAACTTCACTTGGCTGCAAAATTCACCTGAAAATATATCAGAAAATCAAACTAAACCATTTTCATCCTTCACTTCAGAAAGAGTGGCATATTTAAAGTTGTCTATACATACACATGTTCAAATATGACTGTATAGAGGAGGACAAGGTTATTTTGTATAAAAAAATGCTTTCCCCATCTCCTGTCCTCACTTACCTTTTCCACTGTGTAGGCACACTCTTTCCTTCTCATTCTTGCCTTTAATCTATGGGGTTGGAGGCACTTGGCAGAAAAAGACCCAAGAATGGTCTTTCTGATACTCATTTCTTGCACCCACTGTGTCCTGAAAAAAATTTCCTTCCATTGTGTCTGCAAGAGACAGGCTTCCAAAGCAGGCATAGAGTACCAAATGACAATGATGCACAGCAAACAGTCCCCAGGAATCATTATAGATTGATGGAAATGAAGGGAGGAAAGTAGAAGACATAAAATCCACAGACTGTTTTTGAAAGAATCAATGGAATAAATACACCCACTTCCAAGACAACTCAATGCATCATCTTGCCTTCTGACAGTACGTAAAGCCATTTTCATCCCCCAGTCTTGAATTTCCTTAATGAGTTAACAAGGAGCTCTGTTAAATGAGATCCTATTACACAAGCTAAAGACCTAAACGAGATTTGTTTTTAAATGATTCACTATCCATCATCTTACTGTTCAAAATTCAGCTTTAGAAAGCATCATAAGTAACAACCCTCAAAAAGGAAAATTCTTAATACCTACCTTGCTCTTCTCGTTGCTGCTTTTAATGGGGCTTGCAGCCCGTCAACCAAATGCAACACACTCAGGCACACACAGTGGTGACAACTAATTGAACGTTGAATCCTACATACCTTTTGCTCGACCTATTCCCACACAACATCTATTCCCAAAACGTGGAGGAAGATCAAATCAACATGGATGAGCTTAGTTTTAGGTCATCTGCATCTGCAGCCAATAGCAGCCCATTTTAATTGACTGCATCAAACACTGTATCAAACTTGACTGAATTAAGGACTGTCTTATTAATGTAGAAAAGACAGCACATCCTAATGGAGACCTTAGAAAATGCATCTTAATTTCTTACATCATAGAGTCATGCAGCAGTCTTAAATAAAGGATGCTATAACAGAAGGTACTGAATTAGTCCTTACATGACCTCATGTTATTATATTCCTTCCCTATGACCCCCAACAAGTGATTTACCTCTCCGTGCCCTTTTTGTAAAACAGGAATAAAAATGCCTCCTCTTACTCACCTTTTGTCTGTCTTCCCTGGAGTGTGATTTAGTAGGGTATGAATTCTCTCCTTTGAGCACATATAGAGCCTTGCACAGCAGGGCCTTTCTGCACTGTGCCATCTGAATAAAATGCTTGATAACATTTAATGAACACTGACGTTTTTGGAGTATCCTTGATGCTTTGAAAAGGCTTCTGCTACATTCTCATTCCATGATCCCAGTCACTCAAACACTTGAAACTACTGCAGAGGATATGCAAGTTTAAGGCTTAAGAGAAAATTTCTTCAGGCTTACATACACATATGTGCCTTATGTACATAACACACCCCTTGTGAATCTCCCTCAGTTACTGGTTAGTACCCTAGCCCTGGGATCCAGGGAAGAGGACAAACCTTACCAGCTCATTAGTATTACAGGCTTCCATAATTAGTACAATCCACTTACCCTCTCCTCTCCAAAAAATATTCCGAGATCCCAGAGCTCCTAAGTTAGAGTCACGCCGATGAGTTTCAGGCTGGCGCACCAGATAATTCTGGCTGGCGTACCAGATATTTCCCAACTTGTGTCCCAAGAAGCTGTGCATACGCTCTTCAAAATTATCGCCCTAGAGAGAGAATTTTAATAATTAGAAATTTAATAATGAGAAAATCAGTTGTGCCTCTGAGTGCCCCCAGCCTCCTGGCCCGGCCATGGAACCACTGGTGTTTCGCTCACCTCCCCGTGAGGTAGATGGATCAGCAGATGTACGACCTTGGGGAAGAGAGTGTCCTTTCGTTCCTGTGCTTTTGCAGAGCCCAACCCACGTTGTTCCAAGCAAACAGAGGGGCTCCCAAAGGCGTCTCGCTGGCTCTGTCTGTCCCCCCGTGCTGCCCTGAGGGACGACTGAGCCTGACTTTGCTTTTAACCTAGACGGGCATTCTGTCCTCAAGGTCCAAGGATCTGCTTCCTCCTCCTAATTGCAAGGAATAAATCAGTGCAACCACAGCGCATTTCACCCAAAATTCCAGGCTTTGCTAACCCTGTGCTGGGGCTCCCTGAGGCTGAGGGAGGCTGCTGGGAGCAGGTAGGACCCTGCGTATCTGAGTTTATCGGGCAGACCCATGCTTTGTAGGTTGCCCACAGGGGTCCTGTTTGGAAACGAGCCAACGGCCCACAGATGAACTCCTAGCTTTGCAAAATCTCTGTGGGAGCAGGAACAGACACAACTTAAGACTCTGATACATCAAAGTTTATGAACATGCACTTGCCACTACCAGCCATTACTTTTATGGAAAGCACCAAGTCATGCATTCAGTTGTCCTGGGATTTCAAGGGCACTTCAAAAGGGTTCTAAAATTCAGCATGTGCTTTACTGAATTGGGACTAAGGGAACTGAAAAGGGAGGAGGGTGAGTGCAAAGAATAAGAAGCCATTTTTTTGTACCTGCTGATCCTTCGTATCAGCAAGAGAACCTGGAAACTCATTTCCCAGGAAATATTCTGACTCTAATTTTAATTTCGCGTTTTGTTTTTCAACTGAGCATCCTACTGGGGTTTCTCATCCCAAATGCAGTTGCAGACCCTCCCTACTGCAACAGGTCCTCCAGGTGAGTTAAAAAGCTTGGGCAATTCTTTGGGCCAGCCCCTTGGCCAGAGTAGGGCTATAACATCTATCTCATGCCTGATACATGTCTGGGTAACCTCTCCTTAAGCTTTTATAGTGATGGAGTCTCCCCAGCACCCTTTAACTCCACTGTTTCTTTTTCTGCTGGCTCAGCCATGAATGCCATCAATATGATGACACTGGGCTGTGTGGTTGCAGCTTGCCTCAAATATCACCGTTCCTTTCTTCTTCTCAAGGGATACGTTCAAAGCTGCATACAAGACAAATTCGGTATTAGCTGCCTTTAATCGCTTCTTATATCAGGGATCCTTTGGCAACTGTCCGTTGCGAAAAGTCCTTTTGTGTCTTTCCTCTGGTGTCCTGAAGGAACTTCTGCAATTCTTTCCCTATTCAGCTCTTCAACTGCTAAAATACTGTGACTTCTTTTACGAACTTCTCCACTGCTGCCTCTATTTCTACACTTAAATTTTCAGAATTCACCTTTCACCCCTTATTCCTAAAGGGGAGGATTTATCTCCAATTTCTGCTGTATGTTCAATAACAACATAATTGCAACAGCTTCACTGAAGATTAATGTCTTGTTTACTCATGTTTGTCCATCATGTATATTGTCGTGCAGATGTATAGGCTGTATGATAGTTTCTATTCCCCAAGTACACTTTGTTTCAATTTTTCTTCTTTTAACTTACCTTACCTCTAAGTTAAAAAAAAAAAATAAAAAATTATACAATCAAGTTGTCTGGCTCTAAGTTTTCTGTCAAACCACATTTCAGCTGGTGACAGATCAAATTTAAAGGACTCTGCCCTGAAATTTAGGAATGCCAAACAGGAATCTGATTTTTCAGCTTTTTAAAGTATTCTTCTGTCAGTTTCTACAACAGTTTCCATAACCTGGATGCCCTGGGCCTGAAGTAACATGCTCACGTTCATATTCCTTTGAAAACCATTTCTTTTACCCATGACAACATTTATTACGTCCCATTTAGCAAACACAGATATTAGTCTTGAAATTTCATCTCTTTTAGCCACAATTTTCTACTGATGACACCTCTAGACAGCAAAAATAATTGTTCAGAAGCATATCACTCTTTTTCCATAAAAAACTTTTGATACTGGCTTGGGTTTTTTTACCTTTCTTCATACACTTTTATACTAGGAAATATTCTCTTGCTCTCTTCTTCCAACTTGCCTTATTTTAGCACAACTAACTATTCTCCAAAGCCTTTGTTGCTACTAGCACACAAGCTGCTGCACCAGGGTTCACTTTACAAATTATAAAGATCTCACTAGTATTTAAGCTGATGTTCCAGTTCTCACATGTAATTCTTTGGCTTAATTTAGCAAAAAGCCCTCCTTTTACTTATCGTCCAAGATTGCATCATTAACTTAGTTTTAGATGCATCCAGTCTTTCTCTGCTGACTTTTATAAAAGATGGGTTTGCTTCTTCCAAACATAGTCTTTCTAAACACCAGACACTGTTTAAATCTGGGGTTTTTTCTATTTTTTTTTTCTTTCCCCCATCATGTTCTCCACAATTTTTCAACCTTCTTCTTCTAAATAGCAGATCGGGTTTTGTTTAGATTTCTCCTTGGAGTCTTTGATCTTGTTTCATTTCTCACAGGAGTTTTACTTATTTTTAAGAAGTATTTATTTTTTAAGATTCATTTGTTTATGATTAACATTTCTTGTTTCCTACTCTCAAAGCATATGGCCCTGGCTCAGTTGCCTTCCTTAGCTTGCCAAATCTGCATTTCTGAAAATTTTTTTTACTGTACAAAAAAAGTCCCTCTGAAAATCCTTTTCTCAGGTTGGGGCCCCTGATTTCTGTTATGATTTGATCTCAAACTAGATATTCCACAAGCTGTCTTGTCTTGCATGTTTGACATCAGTTTCAAATGTGTTAGGATGCATGAAAATCTTTCCCTCTTTTTCTGGTTTCCTCTGTCAAATGGATAGCTTTCATAAGTTTCATTCTTTCTTAGGATGGTATATGCTTTACCTCTCCTTAGCAAACTCCAGTAATTATCTGCTCCTCTCATCCTACTCAAGTCATCCATTGCCTTCCTGGACAGCCCCAGTTGCAGTGGCACCTGCATTTCTTCTACTTTTCGGTTTGGATAGTGTAATTTATCACTTGGTAGTCAAAGAAAATGCGAAGTCCAGAAGTCTATAAATATGAGGTGTCCCTAATTAAGTAACATATAAACCAACTTAGAGATGAATAAACCTAATGTGAGGAAGGGACAGCATCTACCACCACTAGTATAATTAAGCCACTCTTAGCAGCAATTCTGGCTTAATTCTTCTATGATACTTTATTCAGTTTAAAGTGGCCTATTAGAGGGCTGGGATAATAAATGAAGGCAACAATAGGGACCATACCACAGGTGTTAAATTTCTTTAAACGTTAATAAACTGCAGCCTCATAAAATTTTAAACAGGATTTTAACAGACATAGTTCATTCTGTAAACTGGACTGCCCTTTCAGCATCTTACCTTTAAACCACATAACTAAAATGCTACATCAAAGAGAGAAGATACCCTTTGAGAAAGAACTATTATTCATTGTAATGGATAATCAAGGTTATTTTTTTCTAGAAATCAGGAAGTACTTTTCACCAAACTTTAAATACTTTAAATGGAGACCTGCGAAGAGCTCATATATTTAAATATTTCTGTTTTCACAGGTCCATTAAATACAAGCTAAATTAAGATAAAAACATGTAGCTTCCTCTTATGAGCAGTGTTAGAAATAGCAATTAAAAGAAGAAAATCTCAGAGAAGGAAAAAAAAAAAAAAAAAAGAGAAGTTGTGCTGATAGGGCTGACACAAACAGCACCAAAACCAAGCATGTCTTTTCTGGAAGACTATTTCTGGAAGCTTTCTCCCATGTTTTCGAACTATTTGTAGTTAAAAACTTTTCCTTCAGCCAGCCTGCAGACAGAACTTGAATGGCTAGAAAATATACACCTGCCAATCCGACCGGTGCTATTTCATTCATGTAAAATTTGGAGTGCCTGACGAGCTGCTACACGCAGCAGGAGTCCCTGTTTGCAAGAATTAAACGGACAGTTTTTCTGAAGGAGTTTAGCAGGAAAATAAAATGTCATAGTCGTCACATTACTTGTTCCTTCTCTGCTTGAGGCCTCTCTGTTCCTTGCACCTCCTACTCTTTTAAGTTCCCATGCTGAACAGAATCTGGATCACAGCCTGTGAATTGTGCTGGATCTTTTGTCTTTCTCTTCAAGGTGAACCAAGCTCCATCGAAATGGCTTCCTGAAACACTCTAGGCCTGTCTATTAATCTTCTTCACATACACAGTCTGGAAATAGCTCTGAGGAAAGTGGTCTATTAATGGTATTCATCCTCATTTGGCCCTTTATATTACTGGTATTTTCCCCAGATGGGTACTGGTTGCTCCACGGGTTTTGGGACTTTGGGTTGGAGGTTCCAAAGCGCTTGCATGTAGTGATTCAGATCTGTCCCTTGTTCTGACAGAAGTATATTTGGCTTTAAGTCACTTATCTTTATTCTATAAAATCCCCATTAAAACAATAACTAAACTATCTTTGTCTTATAAATGGCTTTAAGTGTCATCTCTTGCTCCTACTTGCCCACCTGGGGATCCCTCCAGGGATGGCTTTAATTTACTCAACCCGTTAATTTCTCCTAAAATGATTACATTTTTTTTTGATAATTTGGAAACTCTAAGTAGTAAAAAAAAAAAAAAAAAGTCAGGAGTCAAATGTTGTTTAATTTGGTTCATATGAAGACTCTCTTTATAGTAATGTGACTGAAAGTAAGGCACAATTTTTTCAATTAAATTTAGAGGAGCTATCACTGGTGCAAGGTGTTATTTACAGTGAGCAAAGGCCTGACAGTCCAGGCATTGGATTTTAATAGTTATTGAAAACTTCCTTATTGTCCCACCTTCCTCATCAGATGCTGATTATGCATTTCACAGTTTGGATTCTTCTTACCTGACAGCTTTTCCAGTTCTTGCTTGTAGATAGCAGGGCACATAAGGCTGTCGCTTCTTAGGGCAACAACAATAAATGTAGGAGAGCATGATGACACTTACAGAAAAGGTTACAAACCTCGCTTTCTTGTAAGTCTTCCAAGCATCAGTCTGAACAAGGAGCTCAGAGCAGATGCACCTTCCACTCTACGCTGCCACATCTGGTTCTAAATAAACTGCTAGACATACTCAAATCACAAGGAAACAAACAGATTTCTTTACTCTGATTGTTGCATGCAATTTTTTTCTATTTAATAACGTGAATAACCAAGGTAAAATATATTAAATAGATTTCTCATTTTTTCTACTAACTTCTTTTTTTTTTTTTTTCCCCATGGCAAAGGACTGATTTTCTGTTTTATTTTCAATTCCAGCAGAAGTCCAAATTATATCATTTTGCATAAAATTTGACCCTGATGTGTAAGTTTGACACTTTGAGTTGCGAGCGATACAGCATCTGCCAAACAGGAATCTGCTTCTAACCCTTTTTTTAACTACTCCAGAATGCAAAAAACCAATAGCCACACTGTAGTTTAATTATACATTAGCACCATAGTGTATGTGAAGAAATAAAATAATAAAGATGCAACTGATTTTGTGCTTCAGCAAATTTTAAAATTTTACCAACAATTAAAAAAAAACAACTACTAAATGCTTATTTGTCCATTCTGTTGTTTGCCATGTAAGGCTTACACTTTAACGCTTTAACAACATGGTGTCGTAATTCTTAAAATAAAAATAGACCTTTGCAGACCTTTTGTGCATGAATATCTTACATCATTTGAGGCATAGCCTTTCCATCTGCAGCGCTGCAATAGCCTTTGGTTGGCTGTTCTCATCTCTTTTTGTAGCAAGCTGGCTTTTGGGGGCTCTGTTTATTGTTTGTAGAAGACCTTATCAGCAATACAGCTGTCTGGGACAAAGAGAGGAATAAAAAGCCTGAAGACACTTGTTCTAGTTTGAAAGTTGAAATTCATATGTAGTTTTAAAACAGTTCTTCTGAAGGATGGTGTGAATTTATTACCAAATATTTTCTTCACAAAATTTAAAGATGGTTTTTATGCTGCTCTGACAAATATCCAGCAAAACCAGCAGTGCTACCTTTTTTCTTAACTGGGTCTCAGAGGGAATGGGTGATTTTCTCCATAGAAACATATCTAACAACTTTCTCCCACAGTAGTTGTGGTTCAAAATCTCTCATGCTTATTCATAAATCCAAACCTAAAAGACAGTGCATGTGCAATGTTTTTGTGCTTAGCATCTACCAATACTTCAGTACTGCTCTTGACTGTGCCTTGCGTTTCCTACACAGATCCTTCTCCTGCTCTCCCTGCTGACCTTTGATAAAACTTAATTGCCTTTTTTGACAAGAGTTTAACCGTGAAGTTCCCTAGCTGGGCAAACCCCTCGGGGGAACACAGACAGGCGCAGTCATCTGGCTTATTCTGGATGGTTTTCCGTTACTGCATCTGAGATCACAGCACAATGGACTGGAAATGACCATGGCACGTTGGACTCTCTTCACTCATCTCTCACCCCCAACCTCCTTGTGCATAGTGGCCATTCACCAGATATCACTGCTGGCCTGGGTCGCTACACATCCAAAAGCCTGTCAACCAATTAAATATAACCTTTCTGGACATGTTAAGATGGGGTAGCCCTATAGTTCCCCCCTGCCCCTCCTCGGATGACAATGACCTTCGCCAAAATACTCTTATATGTATACACTTCAAAGAGAAAATAAAAGAACAGATTCTCTTCTTCGTTGCACTGCCAACAAGCAAAGTGGAAAAGAGAACAAAAGCATGTTTTGTGTCTAAAAGTAGCTAAGTCATTGCATAGAAACACGTGTCCAGGCAGCCTAGGAGCGTCCCCAAGAGACCAGTTTTTAAGGTACCATCTCCCAGATGCAGAAGGGAAAGGAAAGAAAAGATAATAAAATAGAAGAGGTAAATATGCACTTGAACATCATTGTACCAAGTACCAAGAAAGGCTTCACAGGACCCAAAGGCTGTAAGGGTCTTACTGGTCCCACAGGGGCAGTCACTCTTCTTCTGCAACATCAGAGACACTTTCCAGCAAGAGCATCTACTCTGAGCTTACATCATGTCAGGGCAGAGACATTTTTTGCAATGCTAAATTTTTTGGTTTTCATATACTTTCCCCAAAACCATGGATTATGGAAAATTAGGTCTAGAAACGATCTATGGAAGGAGATTTGTCTATCCATTAGCATACAGATATATAGCATATAAATTATTCTGATTAATCACATTTTTGGAAAATATAAGCTACTTCTCCGTGGAACAAGCTTGATTCCAGCTATTTTAATCACATAATTGCTTTTCTCCTTCACCCAGGAAATCATTGTTCCAAATTATATCATATTTTGTTGTATTTTATATTAGCCCCACCAGGATATTTTGCAGTTCATAGAGAGCAAATACACACACACACACTGTGTCATACATAGCTTGATTCTGTCCCTTAACCAAACTGGCTCTATTGACTTCAGTAGAGAGAATAGAATCTAGCTCATTTTACACATCCATAAATATAAAAATATAAATATATATTAAAAAATATATATGCACTATAGATTTTTTTTTTTTTAACACCAAATCTAGTTGTGGTTTTTTTATTTGGTTTTTTAAACTATAAAGCAGAGAGAAATCTGATATCACCTACATTTTGTATCACAATGAAAATGTTTGCTGGAGTATAAAAGTGTGTGGTAAGGGACATTAAAACATAATAGCACAGTAGGCCAACTTACACCAATTGCTTCGCAGTGGGACTATTGTCATTCAAGTACGAGTACTAAGTTAAAGGGCAATAAATAGTATATTAGGTCTATTACCGCAGGCATTTTAGCTACAGGAATATCTACTGGAATTACTTGTGTTGTTATTAAAATAGATGATATTTCGGTAACAGTGTGCAAAGCAGGAACATGAACAGTTTCTTTCCGAATGAAGCATTATTCCACATCTTTTACTCACTAGGATTTCAGATGGCTGGGCAAATAAATGACAAGGCAGAGGAAACTTTGCAGGAGCAGGGACCACAGAGGCTCTGCAATAATTGCCACAAAACGCAAACGGGCCCCAGGACACAGCAGCCACGGCTGGAGGGCAGGGGGAACAGAGAGAGGGGGCAAAACACACTGAGAGAGACAGAGAAAGATGGAAGAGTGAAACCCTAACACCTTTTGCAGAAGAAATGGCGAATTTTCAGTGGTGTTGAAGGTCCTCCCAATGCAGAATGTCTGCTAGGAAATGTAAACCTTGACGATGGCTCAGTAGCCACTGGTGCGTCAAAGATTATATTTAATATTAAGATGTGTGAGAGGGCACATGGAGACACTCAAGCCTGCCTGCAACTTCTGAGCAGAAAGAAGGGGATTCCTAATCCAGCGTGAAGCTGGTTGAACCCAGTGTTACTGTTTCTGTATAAATATCTTGGGCTGTTTGACAGTATTTGTCCCCACAGCAGCATACAGATAGCCTTTGGGACTCTCCTTTCAGAAGCGGTAAGAGAAACAAACCCAAAGGCTAGACCTTAGCTTTTGGGCTTGCCAGCATCTCCAGGTGCAGCAGAGAGAAAGCTTCTATTAGTGAAGGAGGCCCAAAGTTTCAGTTAGCTGAACTTCAACATTTTTTTGCCAGTAACCTGTGGCTATAATATTATGCATGAATCACAACTTAGATTTTCATTTGTCTATCTGCAAAAGATTGATGAGAGTTGTCATCGGTAAGGAAGAAAAATTGTTCTGATTCTGGATAGGTGTACAGCAAATCTTGAGATTTCCTGAGAGATGTATCATTTTCTCACCATTTTAGGTCATATATTTAATCCAAGAAATAGGCCATGGAATATGGTAGAATCTGAAGCTGCAGCATAAGGAAAAGAATTGGTAATTTGCTCAGTGACTCAGAACAACTAGTCAAGAAGCAGTGAAAATTCTGCATTAGATTTTTAAAAAATTGATATTTGTTTTAATGGCAATACACAATAGTTAAGTAATATTTAAAAAAAATACTAAGACCTACCTTGTGCTTAGAAAAGCAACTTTTAGACTGAGCCCAAGCTACAGCTAACATAAATTTTGTAACAAAATAGAAGCACGGATACCTTACCTGTGCAGAAACCATAAAATTTACTGTCTCTCCTCACCCAGACATTTGTCATCAGAGACATCCCTCAATCTGTGTCTCCACGTTGTCATCATCCCTGGGGAACCTACGAACCAAGAAGGCAAGGATCCATAGCATCTCTTCCTTGCAGTGGGGCACGTGCTGCCATCAGCACCTGAGAAGCCTGCAGAGGATCATCAGGAATAGGAAGGTAAATCTGGAAAATAAAATCCCCAGCAGGCGAGAGGAGACTGGCACCCTAAACTGTGTGAGGATGAAGGGGTTGTTCCAGCGGAGCTGCTGAGGACAACAGCCGGTACCACAGAGCAAGACCTGAAGCTGGCTGGTGCTCTTGGTCTAGCAAGAGAGGTGGGCATCTCAAAACCACCTTTCATTCCTCCTCAGCATAAACAATCCCCTCTGAATTTTCAGGCAAGTGGAAATTCTGGAGGGAGTAAACAAACAAAAAAAAACAACACCAAAACCAACAAAAAGCACTTTCAACAATAAAGTGAATTAGTTGAAGTGTTTTGTGTTTGTGAGTACAGACTGTTTTTGAGGGTTCCTTACAACTCATCCCATGATACAAAGAGCATCCTTCCTGACTTCAACAATATTTCAGTTCTGTGTTTTATTCTCCCAGTAAACAGCTGTTTAATCAGTCCTGGCTGATTAAATCTGCTTCTATAGGGCAAAAATTTTCACGAATCTAAAAATAACTTTCACCTGACACTTACAGGCACAGTAGTGTGTCTTAGGATATTCTGTTTTCAAGGAAGTTGTTCGGCGTCTGGTTAATCTGTTATTAACCCATAATTGTTCGCTATATAGAGATGAACAGGTTTTAACCAGTTATGTCCCTAATATAGCTATATGGAAAGTTCCAAATTTGTGACATTGAATTTGTAACTCTCAATAGTAGGCTAAAATTAGCATGACTTTACTCTTCCCACAAGCTATGAAAATACGTGAGCTGACCCCAATAGAAAGTGACTCTGAAAAGGGAAAAAACTTGAAAATAAATAAGCATTAAGAGCAAAATTTCCAATATCTGAAGATATTTGGTCTTTACATATTCTGTCAGGGACATGAGCCATCTGTGAGGCATTGGGAAGCAGCATTTATCAGCCACTTGTGGATGTTGCTCACTGTTATAAAATGGATTTTATTAGTCCAGATATCAGCAACTAACCAACACAGCTATGACAGTCTTGCTTTACGTGCCATCTTCAAACCGAGATGCTAAAAAGCCACTGGCCCTCCCAGGCCACGGGGCAGAAAGCTGAGATGCTCCAGTCAAATGCCACAGAGCAAGCAGCTCATGGGGGAAACTGATGAGCTCGTAACATCTCCTGCAAAAGAGAGAGCAAACTTCAAGGATGAATTTTTAGTGCCTTGTCACAGGAGGTTTCCTTACCAGAGAATAAGGCTACAGCAAATCAAGAAAAGGTAGCAAAACACTTTCAACAGTGGCTTTTCAGATTAGATTTTTAATGAGATGTGTAGATGGCAACTCATTTATCTCTTGTCAGAATCAAGCAACTTCTTCAATTGTTGCTAATTGCTTCCAGCAGGAACGTCTAGCATAGTATTGCAGAAGCATAGAAAAATCTATGGTTTTAAAGCAAAGGAATTATTTCCACGCTTAAAATAAGACGAGGTGTAAGGTTGTGTACAACTTTTTTGGGGGTGGGTTGTTTGTTGTTTTTTTTTGAAACCCAACAAAGAACAGTCAGCAGGGGAAAAGATTATCTACTTATCCTAAGAGTTTTTTTATTTCTGCTTATAATAAAAGACCAGTTCCCGAAACACTTGTTCCCTCTTTTTCATCCTTACTCAGACAAAGCTGCCATTTAGTACTAATGATCTGAAAAGTCCCGTTGCCTTTGCACTCAGTGTTTCCCTTTCATCGTTCCTCACTTGCCCCTGTAATAAATCACAAAGCTGGCATTTTTGCCTATCTACATTCATAGCTATAGATATTAAAATACAGCGAGATTGGAGCTGGACAACTCACTTGCGTAGAGCAATTGCAAGGACCACCATTTGTTGCTAATGGGAACAGGTAAATAATTACTTGACATAATTGGCAATTAGCCACAATTCAAAGGGACTGGACAGAAATGGAGTGGAAGGGAGAGGTCTCTATGGGAGTGTCTGCAACTAAATGGATTGTTTACAGGAGATTTTAAATTGTCAGACTGCCACAACATTTTTGTTTTACTGGAAAATACAGTTGCTTTGGAGATCATTATCATTGTATGAGAACGCATCATTTTGTGATGAAATTATGTTTGAGAAAAATGAAACTAAAATTTTGATAGAGTTGAGCCATTTGGTCTTAGGTATCTGCCTGTTCATAATATCTTTCCAAAAGTACTGCATTTCTTAAATGAAAAAAACTCTTTTGATTCCTTGAAAGGCAACACTTCCGTTAAACTGGATATATTTTTTTTTAGTTCAAAATGCCTAAACTTCTAAATAAATATTCTAATTTTCAGCCAATACTTGTGGTGACAGAACAGTAACCACACGCATCACCTGACCGGTGTCAACAGGAGAAAACATTAGTGCCTTCTAAAGTCAGGTTGGTCACTGTTATTCAGACTGTACCATGCTTACTGCTTAAGGACAAGGTAGAGTAACTTGCCTCCTGCAAATACAAGAACATGATTTTGCTTGTCAAAATGCATACCCACTTGCACAATACTAATGAGTTTGCATTTAACTGTTTTCCTAGTAAAATTCTGCATGACGATGTATGGATTTGTTAAACACGTGAAGGATATAAGACAAATGTGACAGTACTTTTAGGCAACACTACTTCACTTTTAGCCACACTACTTCAAAGCCCTGTGAATAATTTTTTCATATGTTGGTTTAAAAATTGCCCTTTTTATGATATACATGAACAGCATTCTTCATAACTTTTTTAGGATAAGAATCCAGATCTCAAGAGGGGCTCCAGACAATTTAAAAAAAAAAAATACTATACTGCTGAGAACTATTAAATATCCAACTGGAGACAGGTTAGTTTTTATAGCCATGTGATTGTAGAGCACTGATTTATAGACATCACCTACTGTACTCTATCTTTCAAACCAGCTTTGACACTTCCTTTAAATTTGCACTACAAATTTCATACTATTACCCACTTTGCTGAAGTAGTTAGCCAATATGGCCTGGCAAAGTTGTTCCTGTTAAGATGAAAAACGGCTTATAGAAGTCAGGTATATTATTTGGTGTAATCTTGTTTATTTACAGAAAATAAGCACAAAGTGCAGGTTCGTTGAGCAGAGTAGGAAAAACAAACAGCAGGTAGTTCAGCGCCTCAGATAAACCTACATCTGCTGCTCAGGCAAAGCTCCAGGGTCTCTCTCTGTCTCCCCTCAAGATAATTCTCTTGTTTTCTGTCCTGACTCCTCCTGCCTGGTGAAAGTCTGGTGAAGGAAAGAAAAAAACCAACCCCAAACCACCCAAATCACACACCAAACCCCATCAACAACAACAACAAAGCCCCAACTCAAATCCCTTAAACAACTTCTATTAATATAAAGTGTTAATTTGATGCAACAAATGCAGAAAATAAGGCCAAAAGAAACTCAGAGATGAAGGTTCAGTAAAAGGCAAATGACATATACTCAGACAGCAGATGTGAAATTTAAGCAAATCAGAGCTGCAGAAAACAGAGTTTAGTGCAAGGATGGGCAAAAGTTCAGAGTACATGGACAAGGATCCATAACAAGTAGTAAGAGAGCTCAAAAAAAAAAAAACAACACCCAAGCAAAAAACAACCCACAGAAAAAACCCCAACAAATCTACTGATGAAGTGAGGAAAGAGGAAATAGGGTAGCAGTAGAAGTTGATAAGGGAATGAAAACTTCTGAAAGCAATGGAAAGATAGTGGATGAACTGCAAGCCTAAATAAGAAGTGAACTTCTAAGAGCAGCAAAGGAATGAAAAATAACTCTGCGTAGCAAAAGCACAAAACCTTGCTGAAGTGGGAGAGGTGAGTATTGGTGATTATGATGTAAAATCAGCTGATGAAACCAGGTAAGGACAAAACATTGAAAGGTAGGTGAGAAAGCAAAAGCAATATCAACAAGAATAAACAAAGCGATAAAAGAAATTAATGGATTTGATATGTTGTGGGACCTGAGACATTCCTCAGCGTATCTCTAGACTGAAGAGCAAAACACTTGTTTACCATGAGGAGCAAGGACACAGCATGGTTCCTATTGTAGGGCTTTTTGTGGAGAAAAAAAATTTAGGAAACCCTGCATGACTTTCTGTAAATAGTACTTGCACACCTGAAATCTGCAGCCGTTCCATAAGACTTACAGTAAATACATAGAAGGTTACCAAAAAAAGGAAAATTGAAATGATCACTGCTATTTAGAATAACTTCTATTTCCAGACTAGACAGATTGTCTTAGCCTTTCTTGTTATTTTATTATTTTACATGGTCAACTGCAGTGCTATTACTGCTTTCCACAATAAAGGATTTAAATAATCAAGGGAAAGCATACAGTCATAACTCAAAGAAGAATTTACAAAACTGGAAGCCTCTGCAAGTTGTTCCCAGGGTCAGTTTAAGTATAATTTTGAATCTGTAAACATCAATTTGCAGAGGAAACACTCCCTTTATAGATACAGAGGCTCCCACATAACGGCCAGGCAGTCTGCAAAACCTGGGACCTGAATTTGGTTTTCTAGAAATGTATTTTGCATCTCAAAGAAGAAAACGCATTCACGGGGTAAGAATTAAATGAATACCCCCTCCCACCTCCCCTTTTCTTTTTAATGCTATTTATCTAAAAGACACTTTTGCCTTTTAACACAAGAGATGAAGATGTCTGGTTACTGGCCATATTACATCCCCTGATTCTTGACAAATTACAGAAAGCACTTTTTTACCCAGATGCTGCTCCCAAGTCCGACAGAACCAAAATGAAACAAAAATAAAACAAAACAAGAGAAACTCTGTCCTTACTAGAACCAGTTCCAGTTGCCGAATGACTGAACAGGAGTAGCAGTCTCAGCTGGAGAGAGCAAGTTAAATTAAGAAAGGGAAGCACAGGTGCTTTTTAGGAGGAGAGGAAAATTCTTCAGGTATGTAGCCCAAAGATGGTGTTAAATTTTGTTTCCAAAAAAAGAACATTCCCAGACTGTGAATGGCTCTTAGGTAGTAGTGAGACGCCTGAAGGAAATAAAAATGTTTTGGTTTAAAGTCCTTTCCTGAAGAGAAGCGTTTACCCTTAGCAATTAAGAATCAGCAGTAGACAACTATTCCTGCAATATCTTTGGGTGGTTTTACAACACACCCTGGAGAAAGGCCTTGATATCTTAAACCATAGAGATGTGCAGTAATAGCAGTATGGCATCAGTATTATTGCAACTACAGAACAAAAGTCTTTCTACTTCAGTTTTTGGTTCATATAACTAGATATATTGTCCTTCCATTATTCATGCTGGCAAACTAAAGGGAAGCTTTCTTCCTCAGAAAGCTGCAGGACAAAGTGGGCTGAGCTTCAGGTGAGACTGGGTGAGATCTCACCCGAGGCCCGACTCAGACAAACACGGACTAGGCTTAGTGGAATTCTACTGTTAAAATGGTCCGCCAAAGAAGAGAAACGGACGTAACATAATGTGAAAGCAATAAAAATTTTCTTTCATGCCTTGGCTCTGAAACCATGTGAGGGAGAAGAAAGCAGGTGAACGTCCAGGTCTTTCCTGCCTTGTACCAGCAAATGCAAACAGTGACAGCGCTCTGCTGGAAACCAGTTCCAGCGTTCCCATGAACAGATTTTAATGGACTTAGATCTTAATTTCCATATAAAAACAAATAATGCTGGCTTATTTAGAAGAAGAGAACAGCTACAAACTCTCAACTCCCTGAGCCAACGGTTGGTGTGGTTTAAGAAGTCACTCCTGCTTGACGCAGTCATAGTTGGAATAGGGAAGGGCAGGCACTGGGGTGGGAGGAAATCCTCCTCCTCAGCAAGAGGAGTAATGGATGAAAAGTCAAAGCCCAGCAAGCTGTGGACTTTTCTTCCACAAAACACAAAGAAAAGAAAAAAAAAAAAACCACCTAACAACCAACCAACAATCTTATGCTTACTTTGTTACGGGCAGCTTCAATTCTAGTTTCTCAGATGAAAAAACATCAGAGGCTTTCCTTTGTTTGCAAAAAGCTATTAGCCTTTCCCTGGCAGCTGTCACCTCTGAGGTGGAGGAAAGCTCATGCCTTTTCTATGTGGCAGGCTCCACAGTCTTTAAAGATTTCAAAGTCCCTGAAACTCAAGTGCAACAATGCTATGACACAAAACAGCAGAAAATCGAGGTGGCAAATTTTTAGATCTCCCTTCTTTGTACTGTGCAATGCCAGCAAGCCAAAAAACCTTCAGAAACCTAAAACCTATTGTTCTTCGGCAAACACGATGCAGTCGCTGTTCTCATACAGCAGTCAAAACGTTATCTGAAGGACATGAAGGGGATCTGCTCCAAAGAGCTCCCATCTCCTACTAAAAAAACCCTGGCATTACATAAAATGTCACTTGTTTCTTGTTTTGTTTTTTGCACAAATCTCAGAACACATTTGATCTTTCTGATAAGCTGGATATCCTGGCTCCCTGTGAATGCTGGAAAATGTGTTTATACCAAATGTCTTATGTTCGCCAGCATGCTTTCCTGCACCTTGTCTTTTATGCTGACTCTCAAAATCTTTCTTCATTTTTTGGATTCAGAGTGGTTACTTTGAGTCATTGCTTAGCAGGGTAGTTTTGCATGGTTTATATTTCTACATCACCCAAATCTGTGTATAACACATTTATTTGGAAAAAAAAAAAAAAAGCAAGGCAATAATTATTTAGCAAATTAATCTGGCATCAGCAGTTGTGGTGAAACTGCAAGACACTAACAAAATAGTAAAAGAAGACATCTTCCTTCTAAAATTCCAAACCAAATTATGGTGTGCAGCAAGTAATCAAAATCCAGTTTATCTTATTACAAAGCTTACTCTGGCTTGGATGTCAAATTAAATTATCATTTGCCTTTCCAGCAAGAAAATAACTGTCTTTGAACTATCTGACTACAGATTATGTTTTGCAGCCTTTACGTTCTCTTTCTCTCTCTCTCCTCCCCTGAATGAAATCAAGTGATGTCTTGCATCAGTGGCAGCAGCAGCTTCGGCTGTTTCTAAATTTAACAATGTATTCTGGATGGGATGGGCTATTACACTTCTCCATGTCTTACTAATAAGGATTACTATTTTCTGAACAATCTGCTTCTATCTGTAAAGGATAATGCTAAGCTCTCTCTTACTCAGTCTCCACAGACAACTGATGGGAGAATAAATAGGCTGACATTTAAGGACAGTTATTCTCCAGAAGCCAATGTCCTCTGTTTCTCCCTAGTTTATGTGGGTCCCCTGATGACCTCTCCATTTTGCTGACAGAGCTGAACAGATCTGCCCAGTTCATTGCACTTCTGAGGAGAAGGATTTGGTGGGTAGCAAGCTCTCCGTGAGCCAGCAGTGTGCCCTTGTGGCCAAGAGGGCCAATGGGATCCTGGGCTGCGTAGGGAAGAGTGTGGCCAGGAGGTGGAAGGAGGTCATTCTCCCCCTCTGCTCTGCTCTGAGGAGGCCACAACTGGAATCCTGCGTCCAGTTCTGGGCTCCCCAGTTCAAGAGAGACAGGGAACTGCTGGAGAGAGTCCAGCGTTGGGCAACCAAGATGATGGAGGGATTGGAGCATCTCCCTGATGAGGAAAGGCTGAGAGAGCTGGGACTCTTCAGCCTGGAGAAGAGAAGGCTGAGGGGAGACCTTATGAATGCTGACAAGTGTCTAAAGGGTGGGTTGGAGGAGGATGGAGCCGGACTCTTTTCAGTGGTTCCCAGTGACAGGACGAGGGGCAACGGGCACAAGCTGGACCATGGGAAGTTCCACTCCAATCTGAGGAAGAGCTTCTTTGGGGTGAGGGTGGCAGAGCCCTGGAAGAGGCTGCCCAGGGAGGGTGTGGAGTCCCCTTCCCTGGAGATCTTCAAGCCCCGCCTGGATGCTCCTGAGTGATGTGCTCTGGGCAACCCTGCTTTGGCAGGGGAGTTGGACTGGATGGTCTCTAGAGGTCCCTTCCAACTCCAACAATTCCCTGATTCCATGATTCCGTGATTTGCCTCCCCTGGTACAAGAAAGCTTTCCCCATGATATTCCACACTGGGACTGGTGATATAGTCCTTTGTGTGAGCAGGCTCCACACCTAACATTTCTGGCCTGAGGAGATTCAGGTAAGCCTGACTGCTACACTCTGCCAGCTCCTCAACAACACCGTTCAGCAAATCCTTCCTGTCAGATGGCCTCGAACATGTCACTTCCACCTGCCTTAGTTTTCCTTTCTGGAAAACTGGTAAAATGAGGCTACTAATCTTTGGAGGAGATCATCAGTACTACCTGTTAGTGACACCTTCTTCTCTTGTTACTATTCATACTACCCAAAAATCAATGGGAATATTCTGGCTGGCAAGATTTTCTCCATGCTGGCTTGGCCATCTGAAATTGGGGTGGCCGAGCAGGACATCAGTGCTGTGCCATGATGGGAATGGTTTGACCACCCTCCTCCCAGAAAATGGCTTTGAGTCCATACTTCTGGGCAAGGTTTGCTGAGAGGTATAAAACACTCTGGCTTTCTGCTCTGGGTCTAGGTGGATTATAGGTGAAAACACGTGGCTGTTCAGGGAGGGGGTCATTTATATTCAGCAGCTGGAGCTGTATCTGCCAGGGCAAAGGCACAACCTCTAACACGTACTGAAGTTCCAGATCTGATGCAGATTTCTGAGTTCTGCCCTCCTCATTGTAGACTTTAAAAATTACTTTGGCTACTGAACAGCAAGAAGAGAGTCTGGGGATACTTCACAGACAAAAGATCTGAGATAGAAGTATTCTTCAGATTTTCAGATCAGCTTTCTTGGTTTCTCCCAACCGCTGCTGTGTTGTCTGCAGTTTCTGAATGCTTCTTCTCAGAAATGCCCCCAGGAAAGGTGCCAGATAAATGCATGTTACTTCTATGTTGATTTATTGCATTTTTTTTTTTTCCCCCAAAAGAGATATCACTTTGCTGCCTGGAATTCAGTCCTGTGCTTCTGAATATCAAAAGTTTTACTTCAGCCTTCCGGCTTCAGCAGTTGAAAATAAAAACAGAAAGGAAGGTGACTGAGCAGGCAGGTGCAGTAACAAAAAATGTATCTCTGCTTTCTCCTCTGGCTGTGTTTTAGGTCTCCATGATTTTTGTATTCTTTCTAATTTCTCTGTGCATTATTCTTTGCACATCTCAAAAATTAGGGGGGAAAGTGTGATTACTAACTGTCATCCACAGTTTTTAGTGGTAACTGTCAAATGTGGAAGCCAGCAACACCAGAGGTGCATGAGCAAGACCTTCCTCGCTAAACCCATTAGTTTCAGGCGACTTTCCCCCTTTCATTTTTTTCTTTGCTTCTGGCCCAGCTCCGGCGACAGGCACACATGGAGCCAGACCAGCCATTCTGTCTTTTTCCAGCTGTGATGCAGGAAGAGGTCTCTCCTCCGTAAGAAACCTTCAGATTGTCCCTACTTAATTTATAATGACAGGAGAAAAAATAAAACGCTGAGGAGGGTGAGGACTTCTAATGTAAAGCAACCCTGACCCCCGAAGCCTTTACTGCAAAAGCTGCTGCTGCTAAGTCTGCCTGGTGGTGGTGGTGCCTGTCTGGATGGTGGTGGAGAATGCAAATTTCTCTCTTTGAGAAGCTTGCACATCTTCCAAGAAACAGAACAGGTGAAAACCACGTCTTCCTCTTCACTTTAGGCTATCAGTTGCTACTCTTGAAGCTGCAACACAACACCGAAGAAATATTTCTGGGAAGTTTTCAGTGCTCCTGAAACGAATGTAGGATTCCTGCCACAGGGTAGTTTTGTGTTTAGCTCACTGTCAGAAACTCCCGGTCACCAGCCTTCTGAAAATTGCAGCTTCTGTACGAACCTGTCAGGGTAAGGAAGGCTGATGGCCACCAGCAGGCATAGCTGCTGATGGGCAAAGAAAGACCTTGAATATCCGAGAGGTTAATGGGTGTGCTAACCACCATAAAAAGCATTTTAGCCTCATACAGAGCAGGACAGGTGAAATGGCAGGAACATTATCCGGAGCTTTAGAGCAGGATGAACAGAAGCCGAGCCACAGGATCCGTGGGTTTCTGGGACTGGGGCTGCAATGCGGCAGCTATGCTTTTGAGTGTTGTCTGTCGGGAAGAAACAAACAAGCAAGAAACCACCAGCAGGAAAAACCAGGAAAAGTAGGAGGAAATTTGAGATGCACTGGTACGATGATGCTGAGAGGGAGCCAGAAAACTGAGCCAGCTTGGATTTCTGGAAAAAGAAATTGACTTTTATTTATTTGTATTGTGTTGAAAGAAACAAAAATTTGTACATATTCCCTAAAAAGGAGAAGGACTGCATGCAAACAATACTTGATACATCATGAGTTTCTCTTTCTAACACAAATAAGTCAGCAAGACCCTGAATATTGGCTAATCACTCATGCTAACAAGTTTGGGGCGGATTAATGAAGAACGTGTTCGTTATGTTATATTGTGTTACATTCTGGTTTCTGCCTTTTTTGATTTCTAAAAGTCCCCAGTGAAGGCATTGACCCTAGTATAATGAATTCAAGACTACCAACAATATGTCTGCTTTTCTTAGTGTTTGCAGACCCTTACAGAGATCCATCTGTGATTGGGAGAAAAAAGGAAACAAGGTATGCTTGTGATCAGCTTCTATCAAATATCGGTCCATGTGTGTTTCAATAACACTTGTTGAAGACTTCTTAACTCGTAAGCAGAGTAGCAAAGCCAGATATACCTGATGTTTCCATTTTTTAATACATCTGTTTGTACTTTAGCACAGCACTATTTTTGTTTTTTCCATTACAGAAATTTCTTAGGCAACTCTTGCCCTACGCATTGGAAACAAGGCATCAGAACAGGTGTGAAGAAGACTTCACATGGCTCAGAGAAGTTGACATCACCACGACCTCCTAAAAGCAAAGGCAACAAAAGTTAATGATATTTATCTCCTGCTTTTCACACAGAAATATCCCAGAAGACTGCAGAGATTACATAGAGAGGGATCATTTCACCCATCTCTGAAATTCATTCACTTCTGTATCATCTCTGTGCTTTGCAGTGCTCCCATTATGTGCATTAATGGACCAATAAAACATTCCTTGGTATGCTTTAACACGACGGACTATTTCTTCCTATGGTAGGTCCCAACTGACTGAAGCTATTAATCTTGCTATTTCCTCTGGATGTTTCAAGATGTTTATTTTTATTTTTGACACATTTCAGCATAAGCTGCTCCGGCAGATATCTCAGCTTGTGAGCATCTTGAAGATAACAGCTTGGTTCTTTCGTTCTATAAAATAGTCAGGTCACTAACAGCTGTGCATCCCAATGATCACAAGGAAAATGCTTTCTTACAGAGTATCTCTCAGAATGCTTTAAAAATAACGCTGAGATTACTCCACATCCCAGATACATTTGAACTTGATTCACTACACCGTTTCTTTAATCATCCCCTTGACAGAGAAGGATTCAAACAATTTGTCATACCAATGATGTCTGCAGAAAAGTGGGAAATCATATTGACCTGATCCAGTTCCTATAATGTATATGTTTTTAAGTTCAAGCAGATGAACAATTCTGCTTAAGTCAAAGAACCCATTCATGCTTAATTTTTAGCATGTGTTTTAAAAGCTTTGAGTGGGGCTCTAATCTTCAGACATTTCTTTCACTGTCAGCTTTTCCCCTTCTGATGTTGGATTATCAAACAGCTAGAGATTAGCTCTTTGTGCTGAGGTTGGATTCTGCTGTCCTTACAGACTCGGAGCAACTTTTTCTCTGGCAAGGAATTCATAGAAATCAGTGAGGTCAAGTGGTAGTCAACCTTGAAACTCTTTTAATTATAATTTACAAAGCTTTCCAGGCTGGTAAACAGGCTGCTGAGAAAACACTAACCCTTGCAGACTTTTAAGGGTGCAAGAATAAATTTTCTTTAAGATAGAGTTTTTTGTATGACACAGACTGGAAATATGAACATAATCTCCTACATAATTTTTAATGTCTCTTAAAAACACGTATTGAACATACTGAGAAAATTTAGGAGGAACCCCTTCACTTCCAATTTACATCTTCCCAGCACTTAATATAGCTAGTAGTGAGCTATAATCATGGAACAGCTACAAGTTCTCAGTGTCTTGAAGGTTTCGGGACACTTGGCAGGGCCTGGTTGCTGTTAGGCTATGAATTAAGCCAGATGTTGGCAGCTGTTACTTGTTTTTTCTCTATCGTTGCCTGTCTTCTCCGAGGCTGCAGTCTGAGAGGTGCACAGTGGCTCTTCCTCGTGCTGTGTTCAGCCACTCCTTCGCTTTGCCACTCTTGGATCCACTTTGCACTCCTGAGACATTACAGCTCCTCTGTGCCTTTAAAGGTCCTTTATTAATCCAATCATGGATTTCCATGTTCCTTTTGCTTTGGTTTCCTCTCTGACACATTTTGGATCTCCTTCACTTGCCCCAGTGATTTTAATTTACTCTTTTAATTACGGAATTTTCTCTCCTGTCCCTTAGTTCCCTTCACTAGTCCCTTCACAGAACATCAGCTAATGTAAATCAGCACAACTCTCCTGATCACAAAATGCTTTTTCTGGAATACTGCTGCCTGGTAGGAGGCTGTGGACCATGTGTCTCTGGGGAAACAGTGCAGCATCCAGTTTGTTCACAGCAGTTTGGCTTCCAAGAGATGCTGTAACCAGCGTGACCAGAAATGAGTAGGACATAGCAGCCCTGATGCTTTCTTCCAACCCTCCTCAGCCTCCCCCCACCTTCCCTCAGTTCTCTAACCTTCCTCTTTGTTGTAGCTTCTACCCAGATTCATAGAGCATGGGATAGTTCAGGTTTGAAGGGGTCTCCTGCCCAAAGCAGGGACGGCTCTGAGATCAGACCGGGTTGCTCAGAGCTTTTTCCAGTCGAGTCTTAAAAACCTCCAAGGATGGAGACTGTACAACACCTCTTGGCACCACCTTCCAATGCTTAACTGGCTTAATAGTGTCTTTCCATATCATCTTTCTGGCGTATTGTCAGGATCTTGGTGTGTTTTGCTACCATTTATTCCCTTGCTTGGTATTTACACGGCAGCCTCGGTGCATCGACTGAGGGGTCTATTCTAAGCAGTGCCCGACCTCTGCTAGTATTGAAATCAAAGGCACTATTCGTGGATTAAGGCTGTATCCATTGTAAAGAAAAGGAAATGCAGTCTGGACCTGAATTAGTTTCTGCTATTACGCAGTTCGGTACCTAAAGTGTGTCTCAATTTGCTCTGCATAATTTTGTTAGCCTGATGTAGAGTTGCTGATGCTCCCTTTCCATTTAAAAAACAATAAAGACCAAATTTTTCAAGCTGCACAAATGTAGTTTTAAAAAGAGACCTTAATAAACAGTTTTCTACATCTAGCTGGATAAAAATATTTCTGAGCTTGGACCAGCACATATTTAATTAAATATTAATTATCTTGTACTATTTCTAGGCAAATTATCAGCTATCGCGGAGAAGTGGAGAAAAGCAACAGCATTTTAGAGTCAGACATGTCAACATTTTTAAGGAACATTTTGATAAAAACGGAAAGAAAAAGAAAACATCATGTTAATTATAGCAAGGATGACCTTAACCTTTTGGATGCTGAGACTGTCTTAGTCTTTACTTCCCTCTGTAGGGTAATATCTATTTTAGTGATCATTTGAATTTGCACAGAGAAATAAAACAGTAGGGCAATGCAAGCTGGATTGAGGACAGATTTTATTTGTGAGAGTTTGTGTTTTAACGCTTTCAGCTGTGTTCGACAGCTGATGACTTCTGGAGTTATCTCACTGGCTCTCAACTTGTAGCAGCGTAATGTACTATTGTTCCAAAAGGATGGAGAAGCGTGTTCAGTAAGCCTCTCACTGGAGCTGCGTAGCTTCCCAGTCCTCAAATTAATTTCAGTCTGGCTGTAGGAAAGCAAACACATTAGAACATGGCTTCAGAAGGATTTTCTAAAATACAGTGAGACAGATTTTGCCACTTTTGCTTACTTTAAGCGGTATCTCGAATGAAGGTGGCAGGAAATGGCCATGTAGTACCGCTGTATTAACTAATTGTTTATCTGATTTCTGGAATTATTCTTCACATTTTCCCTTCCTCTGTCAAGCTTTTATAGTAAATGGTTTTGAGTCATTTGCTATCATCCAACTTCCCGACTCTCGGAGTCATTATCTCTTTGTTGCAGTTGCAGTAATGCATTGTGCCCCTAAATTACAAGGCTAGATAGTAGTGACCCAGGTCCCCTTTTAATCACCGATAGTCGGTCTGGCAGAGTAGCTTCAGAAGATGCTTTATTGACAAAAAGTAGAATTTTAACACCTCTTCATCTAATTGCCCCGTTCCCCTCTCTTTGCCTGCAGAGCTAAATGGAAATCTGTTATTATTGCAGTAATTTTTAAAATAAATAAATAACCCAAATTATTCCAGGAAGTGCCTGCATTTTCATCCTAATCAAAAATCCTATTGCAACTTGTTTGAACAAAGCTTTGTCTCTTATCCTGCAGCACACCTGTGTCACCTGGCGTGGGTTTCGATTCTGTGAGGTTGATTTTGACCCTTGATTTTGGTGTGGGCTGATTGTTTTATCAGTACTTGAGATTGTAGCCTCTTCTTTTTTTCCTTCAGCCGGCTTTGTCTCAAGCCCTGGGACAAAGGCTGACAATGCCTCATGCTTAGAAACTGCAATGTCAGTTTACAATGCCAAATTTTTAGTAAATGCACATGAGAGCTGGTTATCAGATCAGAAAACAAGTCCCCCCCTTAAAAGACAAATGGAAGAAGGTGGGAATAGACTATGCATATTGCCATGGCAGTTTTCCACATGCCCCTTGTTGAGTCCCAGAGAGGCTCCACAATGGGACCGCACATCCCACGTCCCCTCGCCATCACCCCTCTGGCTGAGGACAAGCAACAGGGAGGGGAGCAAGTCCCAGAGATGCCTGTGGTGTCAAACACAGCATCAAGCCCCAGGGAGCGCAGACTCATGGTCGCCTCATGGCAGGATCATCTGTGCCTGTGTCATTCCTAGCGTGTCCCTCTAGCCTCTTCCTGAAGACTTCCAGTAGCAGCGACTCCAAAATTTCTCCACAGAACCTGATCAATTAGAAACTTCCCTCCTGATGTCTAACCTCAATCTCCCTTTCATCAATGTAGACCTTATTATTTTGTCCATTCATTAAGGGAGGTGAAGTCCACCTGCCAAGCTCAGTCCGTAGAGGAAGATGAGATAATCTACTGACAACTCCCCTAAAGGCATATCTAAATGACTACAAATATGCCATAACCTATGTCCATCAGCTGCCCAGAGAAAGTCTCTGCTGCTCTGTGCTCAGTCTCTTCCTATTTAGTAGAGTTGAATGGGATTCAGCTACTTTTTCAAGGCTTTGCAAGGGTAGGAAGTCTGAAACATTAAAACTATATTCAGGAGATGAACTTCAAGAAATATCAGATAGCACATGTGATGAATAGTTCCAAACCATTCTGAAGAATAGAAAAAAGACTGTCAGTGTACTAAGCTTTTTAAATATATAAATAAATTAGATCCAAATAAGAAGAACTATATATATACACATGTAATATTTGATCTTACATTTGGAGTCAGCCATGATTTATGTCACCCAGAAAGCCGCTTTCTGGGTCTTTTTGTGGGATCTATCTCATAGCAATTTCCAAAACTAAAGCTGTATTCCTGCAAGTGTACATAAATGCAGTTGCATGTAAGAAAGCTTGGAAAACCACTGACAGAAGAAGAAAGTCTGTGTTAAAAGTATTCAAAAAATGAATCTGACACATGCAGTATGTAAAGCCAGGAACCCTTTTACTCACACCCTATTTCATCCTTAAAGAATGAAGCATCACAGTCGAGAAGCTTTATGGGAAGCAGTTTTAAGATGGCATTGATGTTTTACTATCTGGAAATCAATTTCAGCCTTAGACAGTGGCGCTTCCAATTTTAGCACCTGCTGCGGATAGAGATACGAGATCCTGACATACAAGTTGGGTCTACAGGAACTCATGGAAGTGGGGAACTTCATGATGCCCAACAGCACCAGTGAGATAGTGCTCTGTGTACAAGTCCTAGAAAGACTGGCACCAGATTGAACACCTTTTGTGAGGAGATAAGCCTTTTGCAGCCCAAAATGAATGAGCAACTGATTCACCGATCTCATTTTTTATATATATATACATCTTTAAAGAACAAGTCTTGAAGCTTGCTGAGAATGCATGGAGTTGGACAAGTTTATTGCTGTGGATTCATAGGCACAAGCTGAGTAGTTGGAATTTCCAGATTTGCGCAACAATTCTGCTAAAAATATTTTATTCCCTCAAGCATGTAGCGTTTACTCTGTTTTTTCAGCGAAGTGCAAATATTGATTATGAGATAGCATGTACACAAAAATCCTACAACAAAAAAAAAAACCAAAACACAAACCCAGCAATAAAATAAAAAGTCTGTCAGTTTAAGTTTGCCAGAGGGCGGGTACGAGGAGTTTTGGAGCCCTCATTAGCTGAGCTCCACACACAGAGGTTAATTCAACTTGACCCATTGACTGATGGAGTGATAAATGGATTTAAGAAGTAGTTGCATTATGCACCTTCTTCTGTGGTGAATCCAGCATAGGAAGTCTCTGTGCTCTCACCTGTGTCTCCCACGGAAGCAACTTCTCCCCATTTTTGGACTGCACTTCTCTGTTCCTTCAGCTGAATGACGACTGCTGGAGGGACCACTGAGTCACTGGGTTAGGAGTAACCCAGAAAATCACAGCTTTTACTCTACTTGCATCATCGCACTTGTTCCCCAAGGTGGAGCTTAGGTCCCAAGCACCGCAAAAGCCCACCTGCAGGGAGGATGAAACACAGCTCTGGGATCTCCAGGACCTTTTTATGACAGCTTCATCAGGGGAAACAGGGGAAACATAGCCCTATGCCACCCCCTCAGGCTACAATCAGACCAGACAGCTGACCTCCTCCTACAGTTTGCTCCTTTTGAATAGCACAGTCCCACTCCCCACTCCTTGGATCCACCACCATAGCTTCTTGCCTTCCCTGCCCTGTCCTCCATCTCCTGGTCCCACCTGCTTGGATCCCAGCACCTCTCCTCTCTTTGCTATGAAACTTATCTGTCGGCACAGCACAGGGATGCAGCCAGCCAGCCTGGCAGGCTCACTGGCTTTTCCTCTGCTGGGCTGGATCTCTGCCACTTCACGGGTTGCGCCCCGAGGCTGTGCTTTCAGGGACATTTGCCAGGGAAACACTGCTGGCTTGGGCACTTTTTTTCTTTTTTTCTTCCCTGCTCCTCTGCCCTGCCTGCTGCTGTGTTGGTCCCGCTGTTTGCTGGGCATCACAAGGAACCATGACGACAAATGATCTAGAGAAAGAAACCTCCTCTCTTTTCTTTACAGTTATTTTAGCCGGAGCACTTCACTGCCATTGCTTTTCACAGTCCTGCAGACAGCTGAACGATGGGACAGAAATTACTGAAGCCACCCAACAGCTGCCAAATGGAAATGTCACAGGAGCCACAGCCTCAGACTGATGCTGAATAGTAGGTTGTGATTTTTTGTTCTGTGTTTTTTTCTTTTTTCTTTTTTTTTTTTCTTTTTCTTTTTCTTCTTAAAGTTTTTGCTTTGGACTTTGCGTTACATCACGCCATTTTGGAAAACTTCCCTTTTTTTAGAACTAGCAAGGATTCCTCATCATTGTAATTTGGAAGAGCCAGGCAGTACCTTTTGATAAAGCTGTGAAAATAAGACAAAGATTTCCTCCCTGAATTTTCTAGGCCTGTTAGTATCTATACTGTGTCAGTTAATGAACTGTTTAAATCATACAGTGACTCTTATTCTTGCTCACTATATGCCTTATGGGTTTATCAACCTAACAGCTTTTTTTATTCTCCCTTCAGGTTTTGAGAGTTCAGTCCTGACCTTTGACTAGAGGGCTGCCACAGGATTTATCCTACAGTTCTATGTTTTGTCACACAAACTGACAATCCAGCAGATAGCCCCATGCTCTCGCAAGCACAAACGACTTGGCAGCGAGGTTCACAGAAAGGGAGGGAGGATGCGGGATTTAAGAGGAGAAATGATGTGCTTCCTCTCCTCTCTCCAGCACCAGTCCTTCCCTAAACATAACGCAAACAACATTGGGAGGATGGGGAAGATTGCGTCCCTAGATTCAAGATTCATCATGACATAGTGCCACCATGAACGATCGCAGAGGAATTGCAGACAGATAGAATCATAGAATCATAGAATCATTGAGGTTGGAAGAGACCCTTGGGATCGTCGAGTCCAACCATCTACCCTACTCTACAAAGTCCTCCCCTACACCATATCCCTCAGTACCGCATCTAAACGTCCCTTAAACACATCCAGGGATGGTTACTCAACCCCCTCCCTGGGCAGCCTATTCCAATGCCCGACCACTCTTTCTGTGAAAAATTCCTTCCTAATGTTCAGTCTAAACCTACCCTGTTGGAGCTTGAAACCGTTCCCTCTCGTTCTATCGTTAATCACCTGTGAGAAGAGACCAGCACCAACCTCTCTACAGTGTCCTTTCAAGTAGTTGTAGAGAGTGATGAGGTCTCCCCTCAGCCTCCTCTTCCTCAAACTAAACAGTCCCAGCTCCCTCAGCCGCTCTTCGTATGATTTGTCTTCCAGGCCCTTCACCAGCTTCGTTGCCCTCCTCTGCACTCGCTCCAGCACCTCGAGATCTCTCTTGTATTGAGGTGCCCAGAACTGGACACAGTACTCGAGGTGTGGCCTCACCAGTGCCGAGTACAGGGGCACAATCACCTCCCTACTTCTGCTGGTCACACTATTTCTAATCCAAGCCAGGATGCCGTTGGCTTTCTTGGCCACCTGGGCACACTGCCGGCTCCTGTTCAGCCGCTTGTCAATGAGAACCCCCAGGTCTCTTTCCTCCAGGCAGCTCCAGCCACACTTCCCCCAGCCTGTAGCGCTGCATGGGGTTGTTGTGGCCCAAGTGCAGGACCTGGCACTTGCCCTTGTTGAAACTCATGCCATTGATATTGGCCCAGTGATCCAATCTATCTAGATAATATGCAATTAGTCATTAGTATTACAGAATACAGGGTTTCTTCATTCTTGCAGGTCAGGAAGACAACTGGCTGGCCATCAAAGAATGAGCAAACAGTTCCCTGACACCTTCTTCCTCATTCCACCTCTCCCCTCCCACCCGCTCTCAGTTCTTCTCTCTGATTGCTCTGATGCCCTTTTTGATGAGGTACTACTAATTGCAAGGGTGCTAACCTGCTTTTCTTCGAAATATTAAAGTCAGAGAGCATCACCACGGTGCCAGGCAGTGGGTTCCAGCAGGATGAGAGGGGGAAAAAACTTGCAAATTTTCTTTGGTTTTGCTTCACTCTTTTCATTTGTGTGCAGGGACAAAGGAAACTGGGAGTGGGAAGGGGGAAGAGGAGAAGGGGATTGTTCAGAGAAGAAGAGAAAAGAACAACCAGTCAAAAAAATTGGCATAAACTGTTCCAAGCTGGCACGGCTTTCTGTTTGGCGTGGATGACTCGGGGAGTGTTTCTGAGCACACCTCCGAGGTTGGTAACACCCAGTAATAGCAAAAGAAACTGAAGCCCAAACTCTTCCCCCAGGGATTGAAGGAAAAACGAGCTCTATGGCCACAAGCCTGCATGACTGATGCCTGATGGAGAGGCTTGTTCTTTCATAGCTATAGCTGTTGTTTTCACCATGTAGGAATGTTCTTTAGGAAGAATATAACCATAGAGCTAGCAAGCTGCAAATTGTATGTTATTGGCCAGCAATCCTTCTTATTTCTTTAAAAAGCAGAAAATGCCTGTACTCTATTTAGCGAAACTTGCTCATTTTAAATGGAAAAATAAAAGGTTGTATCTCCATTCTGCATATTGTCACAAGACGGATATGCTGAGGAATATAAATGAAAAAAAAAAATGCTCAAAAGAGGTCATTCAATAGAACTCAAACATTTCATATTGCTTTTAAACACGTGGTCTAAGCCAGGGAGGTTTTGGAACGAAACATCATTACAACACAGGTCAGAGTGATCGGTCACTGAAACATTGCCCTCAGTCTGAATTTTTTGACAACGTAAGGTACTATTTTAGACCTGATCTACCCAGCTCTCTCTCACAGACACACATATGTGGAGGCTATTTACTAGATAATTCTTACATTCCAGTTAGCCTGTACTGAAAAGATGTCTGAAAAAAAAAATGACATGTTGGCAGATCTATTTTGTAAGTGTAAGTGTTTTCTTCCTATGCAGGTAGGAACAGCCTACCTCTAAAATAGCCTCTTTGGGAAGCAAAAAACATCCTTGATCTTAATTTAGAGGTTTAGAAGAAATGCTTATTCCTCCTCCTAAATTCAAAGAAAGGAACAGCTCCAGCCTTGCACTTTGGGCAGGCAGAGAATCCACTTGCCTTACTTTTTATTTTGTACATAGCAGAAAGGCCTGATCTGTTATTAAACCCAGCTGAATGCATGTGCTTTGATTCACATAATCCTTCACTGTCTCTCCTCTATTGCGATCACTGTGAGATAGGTTCTAAGACATTAGCCAAAAGCAGTGTTTTCTTAAGAAAAAGGCCGAGAACAGCCTAATCTCTCTGAAAATTGTTCTGAGAACTCATTTATTTAGCTCAGGAATCTTCTGTCAGATGCCAATAAAAGCCACAAAGACTTGAATCAGATTATGTGAAAGGGCTTTCTTTCAATAAAATTAAGGTTTGAACCCCTCTCTGGTACATTGCTCCTGCTTGCGGGTCCTTGAATTTTAAATACACTTTCCTTGGTCACTGTTGGCGACGTCATTTCCCTGGTACAGCTCACAAAAGTCCCTCCAAAAGAACCTGGGCTCACTACTATCTTTGTATTTAGGAAAGGCCCATTAAAAAGGCCCACTAAAAAGAGGAAAGGCCCATTAAAAAGACATGAAAATCAGGCATAACTACTTATGTGCAAGAATGTGAAGAACACAAGATGGGCCCCTAGAGTTGACCCACTGCACGGCCACGGCCAAGCACCATCCACTTTACATTGGAGCAGCTTTCTAGGGCATTGGAACGGTGGAAAATGGAGCACAGTGCCGAGCTGCTAATGCAGATTTGTCCACGATGCACATGATGGCACCGCGCAGAGAAAACTGTTTGGTCCTTAGCACCTCTCCAAAGGGCTTGATAACTCCACAGCAGCTCAGGAGCAGCTGTCCCTGCTTCTGTTTCCTTGGGTAATGCAGACGTTGGTACGCAAACTTCTCTGCCCTGAGAGGGACAGACCGTGCCTTTAGTCTCTCTGCAAAGGCTGCCCTTCCTTCCTTACCTGAGTAGCTCATTGGCGAAGAACAGGTTTGTCAGGCCCTATATTGACGTTGAGCTAGTTGGTTTTGTACTGGGATACCAGCTCTGCTTCTGCTGTCCTATAGGAACTAGAGTCACCATCTGTCGTATCTCCACAGGGTGAATTCTGCGCTGCTGACAGTCTGGTTATCGCTGGCTGCCGTGCTCATAGCACTGCTATTGCAGCAAACAGCCCTCGCCTGGGAACCCTGGCTGCAGACATGCAATTCGCATACTTCTTAGGACAGTGTCCATGCTCCAAAGAGAGAATCCACCATGTTCTGCTTGGTCGTGGAGTTTGACACCAAGTCCGAATCTGCCCCTGGTAGTCTGTAAGTCATTTGCTCCACGGCATACCTTGCACACATCCTCACACCCCCTTTCCAGCCCGGTGCCACTGGTTCTTTCTCACCACCTTTGCACCTCCAAAACAAGTCTCACCCCCAGTGATGGAACCTGGCTGCTAGACTTCATGATAGAAACAATACTGTCAGCTGGGTAGATGAAGCTGACCAGAGATGCTTATTTTTCATTTTCAGTGGGGATTGGTGGTAGATAATTTTCCCTCTTGGGCTCCTCCGAGCTTGGGTTTATATCACGATCTCAAAGCAAATCTCATGGTTTTTCAGTACCTCTACGTGCCAATCGCACAGAGGAAACCTATCCTGTTCAGAAAGGAAGACTGTTTGTCAGGCTGCACAACTCAAGCAAAAGCCAAAGGAGAACAGGAAAGATTGGATAGACCCATATTATACCCTTTTTCGAAAGAAAACATTTCTGTTGGCTACTGTCCTAAGAACTGTCAAAGTGATGGCTGTAGGAGCGCACCATCTGGGTTTATGATCTACTTCTCTTCAAGTGGAAACACTGTATGCACTCCCTTGAAAAGGATTGGGAATTGGTATTTTGACAGAACACCTCAGAGAAGCACTATGTCACTAAACATAGTACAAAATAAAAACAATATACTAGTTAATGGTTCTTTCACTTTACATTTTCTTTCTTTCTTTCTCAAGAAGCAGTGCAGTTTCGAAGTAGCTTATGTGTAAATCTCTTTAAAAAAATCCCTCTTTGATACCACTCCATTTCCTCTCCTTTGCCTTTCTCTTTTTGCTTCCCGTGCTCCTTTATGGGGTTTCGTGAGTGAGATGCGAGTTACACTGACGGAACAAACATGATAAATTCCTGCTGCCCTATGAAATTTGTTCAGTAGAGTTCCTCTGCTGCTGAGAATCTTAATGCTGTTCTCAGGCAGCATTTCCAATCCATCAGATACTGTACAGCTGCATATGTGCACCACAGTGGGAAGATTTATGGCTTCCTATTTTTAGGATTTCATGTTTTGGCACCTCCATGCTGTTCATTTGCCCAAACTGTATTCTGCTAATTAAACCTTAAGACCTAAATTATAATGTACTTAGGGATGTTCAGCCAATGAAGTCTGAACATTTCTGGCTTGTATGAATTTATATATAAAATACATTTCTTACAAAGTAAAGATAGTATAATGCCATCTTTTTCGTTTTGAAAGGAAAACCTACATTGCTTTTTACTAACCTTTCAATACACAGTTACAATATTTTTTGTCATTTCAGTATATTAAATATATGTATACACTTGACTTAATATATGCAAACACTGAATTTCAATGATTTCAAGTTTTTAGCTTGAAAAGCTCTGGATGATGATGTTTTAAACAGACCTACTGTCTTGGAGAACCTCCTTTGTAGAGGTTAAGCAACAGCTGAAAATATGAAAGTTAAAGGAAAGCAGCAGGATCAGTTTTATGCTGAAATGGCATGGAAGCTGCTGGAAACTGTTGTGTCTGTAAGCTGAGCCCCAGCTTGCTTATGTTAGTATTAATCTCCAATTTTGGCACATCGTATCTTTCATAATTAGCCTTATTTAGCAGTCTGTCTTAAAACAACACACTCGACTTGTAACGCTTTTGCCATCTCTTGCAAAGAATGCTATTTAAGTTAACATAATACAAGCAAATCACTTAATAATCATCTGATGCAGTCTCATTTTACCTAGAAGTTGAGTTCTCAGTTATTTAGTACACATTGATTAATAATATGACACAACATTGATTCACATCCACAGCTGACCACTCATTTTCTTGACTGGAAGTGGTAAGGGTGAAAATGAAATTATTTGAAAATGTTTAAATCTTTTACATTAAGATCGTGCTATTACAAACTTAGGATTTTTTTATTTTTTTTTTTTAGTGGAGGATAACTTTAGGGCTCGTGAAAAATGAAAATGAGAAACAGAGGAGAAATCCTTGATGCAGAAGATGTGAAAAACAGACTTCAGTAAAGTAGCAAGAAATGAAGCCATCTGAATTCAAGAAACCTGTGGTGCACAGAGTTTAGGACCAATGGAGGACTAAGTTAAATTTCTCATCTTATTAGGATTATGCATATTGAATGAAGAAATAGAATATAACAGAGAGCAAGTCTTACTAACAGCCTGGAATTTCCAGGCATTAAAATGAGATGAGGGGATGAGAAAGGCTAAACTGGAGGTGGCTAAAAAGATACATTTGGGGCATGTTAATAGAGACAGTACTGCAGCGCGAATCCCCCCTCTCCAATTAACACACGGAAACCTGGACATGAATCTTTGTCCTTCTCTGTTTAATGGGAAAATAGCTAGTTCTGTAGCCCTGTCTCCTTTGCTTATGGGACAATACTTGTTAAATCTTCACTTTGAGAGAAAAGTAGACATCAGAGACTAGAAAAACTCAATGGTGTGAGAAGGGAAGTAGTTGTAAAGAATCGTGCAAACATTATCTGGCTTAAGTGAGCCAGAATTATCACCAAAACTGCTAGTTTTATTTCTGCTTTAGTGCCAAGCCCTGCAACTAGATCCCTTATCATTCTCCCTCCCGGCCTCCTGCCTAAATAAAAAAAGTAAAGAAAATTCATTGCAGAAGATGGACTCTTCCCTTCAGTCCTGAGAAGTTTAGGTAAAAATTATACACTGCATCTTTGGGCTTTACTACCTTTTCTAGAAATCCCAGGGCTGCCACAGCCCAAGGGTGGTGATACCAGAGTGAATTCATAGAGCTGTTTAACTAACAAGGTAAAACTGTCAAGAAAGCATTCTCTAAATCCCAGTTATTCTGCCTGGTTTTGGGACAGGTCTTTCTGAACAGAAAGAAGGAAATGTAGCCCCCAGCAAGGGCATCCTTGTGAAGATAGTTGCTCTTTGCCCCCACCCCAACTCCCTACTCTGGTTTCCAAGGTGCTGCCTCTTGGATGATCGTATCTTGCATTTCTACCCATAAGGTACTGCTGGGTGGCTTTCTACTTTCAGAAGCACATATAATACCACCATTTTTAAGCGAACCATTTTTCTAAACCGCTTAGTTGAAGAGATGGCTTTTCCCTTCTGGAGGTACAAAACTTTCATGCACTGGGAACTTGGGAGCTAATGGTGCTACACCCTGCTTAAAGATGACCCACTTGCTTCAGCTTGGGAACAACAGTGGGAAAACAGGTTAAAAAGTCCATGCTTTTTCTCAGCACTGAGAGAATTTAAAAGCATTTAAAGAGATACATGACACAGCAGTTGTGTCAGATACTTAGACCATCATCTGCCAACGAGTGGGTTGGTACAGATCCATATCCAGCTATTTGACTGGCAATGAGATTTAGTAGACTGGGCATTGAAATGGGTATGGCAGCTAGTTATTGCTTAATTCTGGTTAGGTGACAGAATAAATCCTAGCCATGTCTCTATTTCCCTTCAGCAAAATAAGAATGTTTCTCTGTGTCACAGATCTGATGTCGTGTTACTTGATATTAGACAGAGAAAATGTTAGATGCATGGTGAGTTCTTCTAGCATCATCAGCCCATTTTTATGTGTGCTACATAGTTAAGGGTTTTTTCTAACACAGATTTTCAGATTAGATGATCCTAATGTTCCCGTCCGTCCTTAAAAATGTGTAAATCCACCTGCCAGAAGTGACAGTCTCCAAGAAAGAGGGCATCTAAGAAGTGTGTTCCACAGTCCTGTCTACCAGTAGACTGTTGCTTCCTAAATTAAAAAGTTCGAGGTGTCACTGCAATAGCTAACGTCCACATATGAGCTCCATTATAAAAGCTAGAAAGCTGTTATTGCAAATTAACTTGGATGTTTTATCTAAACAACATATTAATGGGTCAGATTATTTATGGCAACGTAACCTATAGAGAGTAAATCTGCAGAGCTGTGATTGTATCCTTGGAGATCACTAATCAAAGTTGGCAGAAGGGACCAGGGTATAAATAATATACCATTTAAGAGTCCCCTGGCTAGAACGTAGACAGGATATTTTGAGCACTAACCTTCATCTCCACCAGAGGTGACAGGAGGACAGTTGTTATTAGCTATAGAAGACTTTCTGTAAGTTTGGTTTGCTGGTTTCTCTTTTCTGGTTTTATATCAGTGACACATTAATACCTCCAGTGGCCCAGGGAACTCCTTTGATCATTCCTGTATTCCAGAATATATGCACCACGTGCATAAAGCGGAAACAATTATTTAAGCACAACATCCTGCACTGTACAACAGAAACACTGACTACATGCAGAAGACGAGCAAACCTTCACACTCTCTTTGAAATACTGTATTAGGTAGCCCTACGATGCCTTATTTCTATTCAAAGTCAGACCGGTCGCTTCAGGGCATAATTGGTTGGTTCATTCTTCAGTGCTGCCAGTTATTTTATGAAATCATAAAACTGACTTCACCTCTGTAGTCTCTGTAATGCACAGGTACTGATGGGATTATGCTTTGTGAGCATTCTCACATTCATGACAGACACTGAATTTTTTACTAAGTCAGGGGATGTCTTCTTCTTCTGCAGTTTGGAGAAAGTTAGGACTATGACAGTTTTCAAATCTGTTTGGAAACTGAGGGATATTTGTGTGAATTCATTGAAAACATATTCATTTATTTGATAACCGTATCTGACTTTTTATTTGGAGCAGAATAATTATTTTCATTATTGCTGGTAACTACATATGACTGGTTGGCACTAATAGCTGAATAGAGAAAGGAAATAAAACCATGAAGTACAAGCTGATGTAATTTTTTTTCTAAAAAGAAAAATAATAAGTATTTAGGTTATTTGCAGACATCTATATATAGAATTTAATGCCATTACCATAGACAACATGCCCTATAAGAGCCTGCTATTAAAAGCCACATTTTTTAGACTGCTCCATGATACGTGTGCACGTGCTTTAATTCCTTCATAATTATGGAATCATTTTCAAATTATCAATGCATTTTACATGCTAACATACATATAAATCTGAGTTAAAGATAGGACAATTTAACTGATGTATTAGAAAAAAAATCAAATTTTAAAGCAATTTTAAACCTGACAAAAAAGTCAGCTATATTATTTTTCAAGTTACTCACTGCTTCAAGCGAACAGAAGCACAGGACTTTGTTCTTTCTAATATATTTCTCCAACAGCCTTCAAAGTATGGCAAGAATTGCTTTTAAACAAAGGATCCCTGTAGTGTGAACAGCAGTAATCTCCATGTAATTAGAAATACGTGCCTTTTTAGTTCACTAAAACAATTAAAACAGGTTAAATACTGGGGACAAATGTACATTGATATACATTGCTGCTTTCACACTTCTTGCATAGCTATGTTTTGAGATTTAAAATCCTTTATGTCGCAGATAGTTGCAATAACTGACACTTCCATCTCCCAAGAGCTACTTGACTTCCTTCTCATTTCAATCATCTCAGACCATTGCAGCTTATGAAGAAAAATTCATGTTCGAACTTTCTGTTGACTTAAATGCTTCATTAATTATGTCTATGCAATATATAATAACTGAAGAGAGGTTCGATGGAAGAGCTCTGAAATGCCGTTTGCGAGCCTCGCAAGAAACGTAAAAGGGAGGAGATCTCATATGGACTTTGGGAAGGGGGAGCAGAGGAACTTTGGGAATAAGGTGCCAAAGACAAGCGTTTTCAGTGTTGTAATGTGACACGAGCACACAGACCTTGGAGGCTGCTGTTAGTGGTAGTGACAGAGCCTACTCTTTCTCACTCTCTCTTGGTACCTCTGTGCTGAGAATCGATAGTAGATGACGCCAGAAGACTGCTCCAGAAGCTCCTAGTGGTTTATATTGGCTCTTTTGCTATTTAAACTTGGGTGATGCTGGCACACGAATGCAAAGAAGTTTCTACATTTTACAAGAATAATATAATTTCTGAAAAAATGTCCTCAGCTTGACTGAGAACAAACACCTAAAATCTTGAAATGCTCACAAACTGATATTCAGAAAATGTGTGCAAAGTTAATAATTCTGTTTGCCAAGCAGACTGCTCAGAAGAAATAAACTGTTTTTACATTATTTTTGAGTCAGAGACTTACCAGGACTGTATGTTTCTCACAAACAGCTTTACTTATCACATCAGCATTTTCCAAAAATTCTAAATTTCCTGCCATCTAAGTAATTTTTGTTATGGCAGGAGAGCCTTAAAAATAGAAGATCTTCAACATGAAAGACTATAGACCAGTCTAAATCGTAACAGGAATTAGGTTCACTCACATTGCTTTTCCTAAGCTATTTCCCCAACCCTGCTTCTTTGATCTATTCCTCCCCTCTCTTCATTTCCCTTTCCAGCTTCCTGCTTTCTACCAGCTGCAGTTGTCTCCACTGTTAAGGTTTTTCACAGGCTGCATCACTCTGGAGTCCTTATTGTGCAAAGAGGTTACCTCGTGATGCTCATCAGTCTTTATCTACCACTTCTGATTTTTCCAATAGGTGGTGAAAGAGGAACACACCAGACAGTGGCAGCAGGAGCAGACTGCATCTCATTAAGCTTATTGTATGGTTCCCACAGAAATAATTTAGCAAAGTAAAGATTTGTAGTGCCTTTGAGTGACGCAAAGTCAACATATCTGTAAGAGAATTGATGCCACTGTAGCGAATGCGCCTTGATAAATATCTTTAAAACTGGGGATTTGAAGAGTGGTCTGTAGTGTGATGACACAAGAACTGAAAGAAGGTTGTTTTGTGACCTCTCTTCATAGTCATTGCCTTCAAAGACCAGGAGCAATTTTATTATTTTTTTTTAAATCATATATATATGCCAATAAATACATTTCAGGCTAATTTTTCCGCTGCTACCAAGCCAATTTGTCCAACAGAATCCAAACCACACTCCCAGTTGAACTAGCTGGGCTTTGTGAATCAAATTATCATAGAACCATAGAATGGTTAGAGTTGGAAGGGACCTGAAAGATCATGGAGTTCCAACCCCCCTGCCCTGGGCAGGGACACCTCCCACCATCACTGGTGGGTCGTGACTGAAGAGGGTACAGCCCCACAGCTGTTTTCCTGGCTGCTAACAATTGCTAATCAGCCACTTAGTACCACTTGCTGACATTAGATTTGATACCAGGCAAGGCAAGTTAATCTCCCTGAAAGAGAGAGCCTCTCACTCAGTTAGCTGGGAATATATTTATAAGCCATGAAAATGGTGTGTCAAGATTTCAATATCGTTGGTAAGCATTATGGATGAGGAAATAACCCTTACCAGACATGTCAGAAAGTGATTTGCTCTCAGTAATGCAGAGGGATTACAGTGTACAGCCAAATAATGTGCTTTGAAACTTCAGTAGGAGAGACATTTTTTTTCTTGAGGGAAAGATGTGCATAACCTTGTGAGTCAAAAGCACTTCAGCACGGGGCAGAGAGGGTGGGAGGGAAATTCAGTGCATCCTGTAGAGGTCTGCAGAGTGTATTTTTGCCCCATAAAGGGGTTGTACATGGTACGATAAGGAATCTCAGGGTGTGTGATTGGACTGGGGAATAGAAAAGGGTTACAACTTACATCTGCTGCACTCCCTCCTGTTTGGCTGGGTGTATGGAAAGTAGTCATGTTTCCCAATGCGCTGGAGAACTGAGGAGTCTATCAGAGACAAATGCCACAAAATCTCCCAGTAGGAAGCCCAGTTTTTGCCTTGCCTCTCTGTCCAGCCAAGGCCTGAACAGACCTGCTGAACAGACCGTGGTGGCCTGATCCCACCATGCTCATGGTGGGATCTTCATGTTACTTGAAAACTGTTGCTGATATATTGTTTAAGCCCACTGCTGAAACTGGGCTTCCAAAGATTTACAGTGTACTGTGTGAAAGTTGCTCTGAGAACTTCACTTAGAAAGGGATGTTTTTGGATTCTCTTGCAGTGTTTCAGACCAATTGTCAAATATTACTACTAGATCTCCATGAATTTTCATGGTGTCTCCATTTCTCAGGGAGAGGAAAGAAACTCCTAAGCCTTAAATCTTCTTGCAGCTTTCTCTGTATCAAAATATCGACGTGACACAGAGCTCTCACAGATGTCTATGCAGGAGTACAGTCATTAATGAACTTGAATCAGCGTAAAACAGGTAAGTCTTCTACAACGGTGAGTGCAGTTTCTTTAGGCACTGTAAAAATTGAATGCATATGCTAAATCTGACCTGCAGATAAGGTGATCTTTATTGCAAAATCATCATTGCCATATTTTAAGTAGGAGAGAAATAAATAAATAAGCAAACAAACAAACAATAACTGGCAGAGTCTGGAAGAAGTCTAGATAGGAGATTGCACATGACATAGTCCTAAAATATTTCAGCCGGGAGCAGATATATTTTGGATGTATTTTATCTAGACACATTCTTTCTCCTGCCATAACAGGTAGATGTAACTTTAATGACCCATTTGGCAAATCTGATTTTTTTTTTCAAATTATTCTTCTGAAATCACCTGAAAGATTCCCACCTACCTTCCAGTAGTTTGCTGTTTTTAAACAAGATGCTCTAACCTGGGAACGCAAAAGGATGTTTCCTTCTGAACTGAACTAAAATCAGATAAAATGTTTCATTCAGACCAAAATTTTTTATGACGTTTGGATTGATTTTTATTTTCAGGCAAACTGAATTTGCAAAACTTGCAAAAAAAATCAAACCTGTTAGTAAATTTAAGGAAACTCCATAACCGGCTTAGTTATTCACCTGCCAGTGGTAGAAAGTTGCTATTGTTGAGGTGATGAGGTAGGACTAGTGTCTAGAAGGGAAAACAGGAAAGAAAATAGACCGCAGATCAAATAGGTAGGATACTAGTGAAAGAAAAATGAGGAAAATACTTCAGCTTCTAATGGAAGGCTGCAGGAATTGAGTTGGCCCTAGAAAAGCTGAGATAATGATAAAAATGGGTGTAATACAAGGTTTTAAACTGTCAAGGTCTGTTATACGATTAATCAGTTCAGCCTCAAAATGCATCTGGAAAGACTCATTCTAATCCCCTCTTCCAGCAGCAAACCAAGAAATAAGGCAGACTTTTAAAAATGTACAGAGCTCACTTAGGCGCACATGTGTATGTATCTTAACTTTCATCTCTCATCATCAGCTACTGCTGGAACCTGGATTTTGAAAGATCAATATATTTCTTTATTTTATTGAGATTGCAGGATGCTTAAAACCTGGTCCGTAATCTCCTCTGCTGGTCAAATTGGGTACAAGAATACTTTCAATATTATATAGGTTTCTAACTATTTGCTAACAGGCGGGTCCTGGACTAGTAAAAATGGGGGTATTTTAAAGTTTTGTGTTAAAGACCGATAACCTCATATTCCTTATGAATCATTCATAAAAGTTCAATGCCACAGTTAATCAAAATCTAAGGAAGAGCATATTTTATAGAATGTAAGCGTTTAAATAGAGGTCAAATCTTAAGTTTTTGAAAGGACTTCTGTTTTTGTCTTTAAATTGAAAAAAAAAGTACAGACAAAAACCTCTTAGGTGAAGTTTAATTAAAGGTGATGGGAAGCCAAGTGCAAATATATCTTCTGAGATTAAAATTTCTGCATCTCTGCACAGGACAGGTACCCAGTGCCATGTTTAAAATGCAGATTATGAACTCTTTCATTAGGCATCCAATTTCGCATCCAATTTGAAGTCAGTGCAACTTCTGCAATTAACTGTAATGAAACAGGTTTGGACCTTACTCTTCTTGGCATAAGCAAAATAAAATCTGGATCCTACCCTCTCTCTGTGTTAAACGTCTTCCTTGGATGGGGCTGACGCTGGAAGTGCAATTGCCTGGAAATTCCCTAACATTCGGTTTAATGCACCTGGGACGTCTAAGTTTCTCGGTTTTGTGGCTGGCTTTTGAAGAGGAATAAAACTTTCTGAATTCTGCCCCTGCAGTTTTGTCAGAGGAGAATAATACCGGCGCTGACGGGGAAAGCGAGCCAAGAGAAAGAAAATGACTCGCCCAGCATCTGACTGTAAACTCTGTGGTTTTTAAGGCTTGGGATTACTTGGAGCGGTGCAGGAGGCAAACAGAGAGCACGTCCTGAGAGCAGGTTGGGTGGGAGCCAGCGCCTTGCTGGAGCCCACAGCTGTGTCAGTCTGGTGCCCCCTCTGATGCACAGGTCCTGGTGGGCCACCAGCGCATCTCCAGGACCCAGCTGGCCCAGAGGACGGGCACGCTGCCGTGCAGACGTGGCCTGTCCCTGCTGCCGAGGAAAGCTTGCCGCCGGGAGAAGTTCAGATCCTTCAAAGGCAAAATGCAGCGGGATTCCAGCCAACCCACTAACGTGTCTCGGTCCGGGTGGGGTACGGACTAAGGGCAGCACCCGTGTGGCCAACAAAGGAGGTTAAAACAGCCCCTCTGTAATGCAGAACGTTTTTCGAGGAATTACGCACACAAGGAGGGGACAACAATGCACAAAGAAGACCTCCTGCAAATTATTTCCAAATTAAGACTGCAGTTAACGGAATTAGCAATACAAGTAAAAAAGGATTTTATTGTCCCCAAACTCGCATGCTGATTGTCCTATTATAGTGTTTTAATGCTTAGGGATGAAATAAAAAGGAAAGACGATTAGATTATAAAAGTGTTGGGATCAGCAGTGACATTACGACTAGTCATTACAAACTGCCTTCGCTTGTTGGCTGTCCTGACATCGTCAGTTGTGTTTAAACAGATAAGAACTAGCAATCCCACACTGAACAGAACAGTAAATAGCAGGACTGTCTTCTGAGATTTAGCACCAAGCCACAGACTGCTAATGGGAGAAGGGAAGCTGTGAGAGGGAGTAAGTCCTGTTCCAACTGCTAATTAATCCGATATATAAATCCTCAAAGCGAGATCTTGTGCCCAACAAAATGAGGCTCTTGTTTTCGTGGAAGGTGCTTTTCTAATAGCAAAAGAGAAAATAATAATAATTAGCCAGTTGACTTGGAAGGCTTTATGCGGGAAGTACACAGTGTTATGTGTGAATAAGTTGCCAAATGGAGAGCTTGCTTTATTTATTGGAGTGTTTGGAGCAACAAACTGGAGACTTTGCATATTAGATTGCAATTTGCATATTTACTAAAATGCTTTGCCTTTTTTTCCTACTGCTTACCCTCCCTTCCCTCAGAAACAACCCTACAGCAGAGCAGCCACAATTCTCCGAGCCAGTTTCATCTGCTGACATCAATGGATTCCCACCACAGATGAATGTGGCTGTTTGTGCCTCATCCTGGTTAATGACGGCAGCTGTTAGGCTTGACCGTGAACTCAAGAATCCCATCATCTGTCACCCGTGTTTCTCTTCCCAACAGGCTTTTTTGTCAAAATAGTTACGCTGGCAGGAGAGTACCGCGGCGAGCACATCATGCCTCAGCCTTCTGCTCAAACCCAGCAGAGAGGGGCAAAACTTCCCCTTCCATTTTTCTTGCTAGTGGGTCCTATGATCCCAGGCAGGAAGAGGAAGAAGCTGGGCAGAGAAAACACCCTCACCGGTGTTATGGTTCGGGGAACTCACAACGATATATTTGTTGTTTCAACAATTTTTCTGTCACCCAATGACCCCCCCCCCCCCAGCCGGGAAGGAGAATCGGGAAAAAACAAGGAAACCCGAGGGTTGAAAGATAAACAGATTTAATAGAATAAGACTAAATAATTAGCATTAATAACACTAAAGAGCCAGTATTAATCCCGATACTGATATAAGATGTACAAGGATTACACCCAGCCCAGTCTCTCAGCAGAAGCCGTGCCCTCCCAGCAGGGACAGCAAATGGCGGACACTGCCAGCGCAACGGCTTCAGGAGGAAGGGAAGGCCTCAGGGCTCCGGCACCGGGACAAGGAGTTCTCTGGACCAGCCACCACCAAGGGAGAGAGAGCTACGCAAGCAAACTTTTCTAATTTATATTGAATGTGACGTTCACGGTATGAAATAATCCTGTTGGCCAGCCTGGGCCAAGTGCCCGGGTCTTGCTCCTTCTCATCCCTGCACCTGGCGAGGCTCAAGAACACCGACACCTTGAGACCCACATACTGTAGCTGGCTATAAAGCAAATATTTTCACAAATCTGGACAGAGTCTTCTAAAAGTGCAGTTTTCCTAGGCATTAGAAGAAAAATTAGTCCTGTGTCACTCAAACCAGGACAACCAGAAAGAAGGCGGCTTCAAAACAAACTTTTGGATTTGTTTGAGTGAGGAAACTTGGTGACTTCGGGTTAACAATGAAAGCAGACCCTAGGCAGGGCACAGGGTGAATTTAATAACAGTGTGTGTGTTTCTATCTGTGTCTGTATATGTCTATGCACATTCATGACCAACGTTCCTCCTGCATGTCTGGTTTATTTTCCTTTGTGATGTTCATCTTAATTTCTCCCCATCCCCTTCCTATGAATGTGTTTTCTCCTGCCTTATCTAGGTCTATTAGTTAAGAGGAAAAATCAAGGGGCAGCATGTTAAACAGGTTGTGTATTTGTGGCTAATGCACCGTGAGCCCGGGGAAGGGAACAGAACAAGGAGGAACGCAGTGAAGCACTGCTTCTTCCCTTGATTCACAGCGTAATCTTGTTGCCCATCCTATGTGTTGGTACCTGGGCGTTAAAGACATGCAACACATTGCTGAGGATGACACACTCAACTTCTGGGTTGAACAAACATCTTGGTTTTAGCTGGTCATCGTTTTCTTTTTTTCTCTGACTGCTCTGGTATATAATCCAAAGGGAGACATTTTAACCTAATTGCTAGGAAAAATTGGCAGTGGAGTATGGACAGAGAGAATTTGCTTGATCAGCAGAATGCCATTTGGGACCTTAAATTCATTTACTCAGTTGAAACACTGAATGATGTGCAAGTCAAATATTTCAAATGCCGCTGTTTTCTAACCCTGCCAACAGTCTGCTGCTTCTTGTTGAGTGTGTACGTGGGGCTGATTGACCAGTTTTGGTTCTGAATGCTAACTCTTTCAGCACCATCTTCTATCTTAGCTTTTAAGAGCTGTTACTAATCATGTAAAATATATTTTTGCTAAAATATACCTGTACTCACTGAAGTTACTGAAGAAGTAACTGCTGAAATCTTCTATCTTCCGTAGCCTTACTAGAAGCTTTAAGACACGTAGATATCATTTCAGACTTCCTCATTTCTATTAGGAATGCTTAAATTCTTGCCTTTGTGAAAATGGGATGATACAAACTTACCCGTGCCAATACAGCAACATGAGTATGTGCAGGCAAACAAGGCAAAATGCCAGAGAATGCTGTGCCACCACTAAGTTCGACCCCACAAACCCACGCCTCCAAGAACTCGCAATCGAAATGAGAGACCAAGTGACAAACAAACAGGATTTGGACTTTACTGTGGGCTTGAGGAGCGAAGGACACAGCTTTCTTTAAGAATTTCTCCCATTTTGCCTTCTGTGTAGTCTGCTCAGAACTGGTGGTGTCTCACAGGCACAGAACCAAGGCAGTGCAGCTCCCTCCGCATATCAAATTTATACCACCACATTCCAGACAAGATAATCTCCTGTCACGGAGCCTTTTTTATGCTATGCTGATTCATGAACAGAGTTAAAGAAAGGGCTGCGTCAGCGGGCACGCCTGGATTTGCAACACACATTTTACCTCCTGGTGGTTTATAACACTGTCACACGTAATTGAGACCTTTATAAATTTTTCTACAAACAGGCTTCCTGGACTACTAGAAAAGAAGATGCTGCAAGGTACCCAGAAATGTGTATAATAAAAGCCTGGGATCTATCTTCTAGTCTAGCACAGCCCATCTCACTACACGAATACATTTTATTATTTATGCATTTATAATACATTAAATATACTTGGACCCAGCATTGAAAATTCAATCTGTCTAAAGACCTTCAGCAGCTGTCACTGCCTTTCACTTCAGAGAGCCACATCCTCCCACAGAATGGAGATGTCAAACACAATAAAAACTTGCAAAGAGTAACAAAGCTCCAAAAAAAAAATCGAAATAGACCTTTTTCCTTTAAAGATAAAAAGAAAGAAAGAAAAAAAAAAGGAGTGGAGGTGTTGAGGTATTGTAACTAATTTCTTTTGTTCAAAAAATGTCCAAATCAATGAATGTGCATTCTGCATGTCTGGCCAAATGCTTGTCTTTTTGCTCAGTTCAGCACTCCCAATTTCAGAGCTTTGAGGGTGAGCAGGTGGGATAAGATCAGCTGACGACACAGTAGCTCTTCCTAGGATGTCTCCTGGAGCTTCCTGCATGAATGTAGTGAATTGCAGGGTTTAAAAATGTGAATTAAAAAAATATTCATAAATGGAAGACTTGAGCAGTAGCTCATGGGATGCTTATCTGCTTGCACCCTGTTCATGCATAGGGCTAGGAATGAGGAAAGCTGACGCAGTTTCACCTTTTCTCCACCAGTTACTGTTTCCACCCAGTCCTCGGGTGACATGTTTGTGAGAGACCCCACAGCAAACTCTTCAGCCCCTTGCCCCATTCAGGACATTGCGGTGTCTGAGGAGCTAAGAGGACCGAAGTCTATCATCTCTAATCAGGCCCTGTGGCACTCATTTCCTTGATGCTGCCAGTGTTAGAAACGCTGCCCACCAGAGCTGGAAGGAAAACTTCCACCTCTTCCAGTCCTTGAGGTCCTGGCCCAGAAACTCGAACAAAACACTTGCAGTGAACTTTTTTCCAATCCCAGGCTGTTTCCTGCCTCGCTTTTCTTATAAACGTCTTTTGTCAGACACATAAATCTTCTCTCAGCTTATTTGGGCAGCTCCTTGGAGGCTCGCCGTAGAAAGAAACAACTCGGTCCTTCCTTCAGCTTCTGAACTTCCCTCTTGTGTGACCTGCCATCTTCCAGTTTATCCCAGGGCTGCAAGGCAAGCACTCGGCTACAGCTGAGGAAGGATGTTACTTCTCCATTAAACTTCTAGAACCTGGACAGCATTGGATATATGTTCTCCTAATCATTAATCTGGAAGACACGGCATGTATCATGAATTGAGATGGCTTTTAAAGCAGAACTGTGCTCTTGCCCCCTAATTCCTTTTATATTTTTTTTCTTTTTTTTTAAGATAATAGCAACAAGGGGCAGTGAATTTTTATTGGTCATAGGAAAATAGATTTCTAGGATTTTTTTTCTGAAAAAAAATTGACTAGAGATTAAAAAACGTCAAGGAAAGCCAAGTTAAACAATTCTCTTTTCTCTCTAGGTAAATATGGCCAAAAGCTGAAGGAAAACCACTTGTGCAACATATAAACTCAATTCCTTGTTATCTACTGGCCCTTCTACCGCTTTCTGTTTCTATCCCTACTTGCACATTTCAACTCATGCCACCTAACTTCGAAGGAATTGTATGATGTGAGCCAGCAACGTGTCCTTGCAGCAGAGAAGGTTAGTGGCATCCCGGGCTGCCTTAGACAAAGTATTGCCAGCAGGCCAAGAGAGGTGCTCCTTCCTCCACTGGTGAGACCACACCTGGAGTGCTGTGTCCAGTTCTGGGCTTCCCAGTAGAAGAGACTAATGAACTGCCATGAAGATGATTAATGGTCTGGAGCATTTCTCATATGAAGAATGATGGAGAGAACAGGGACTGTTCAGCCTGGAGAAGAGATGGCTCAGGGGGATCTTAGCAATGTACACAAACACCTGAAATGAGGCCACAAAGAAGATGGAGATAAACTCTTTTCAGTGATGGGACCAGAGGCAATGGGCCCAAACCAAAGCATAGGAAGTTCCCTCCAGACATCAGGAAACACTGTTCTGCCGTGAGGGTAACCAAGCACTGGCAAAGGCTGCCCAGGGATGTTGTGGAGTCTCCATCCTTGGAGATATTCAAAAGCTGTCTGGACATGGTCCTGGGCAACCAGCTCTAGGTCATCCTGTTTGAGCAGCTGGGTTGGGCCAAATGACTTCCAGTGGTCCCTTTTGACCTCAACCCTTCTGTGATTCTGTGACATAGGTGGTGGCAACAGTTAGATGTTGGATACAATGAACTCACATCCCTGCCAGCTCCACAATCCTACTGAGACAGGCAATTCAACTTCTGCACCTTTTGCCCAGTCCAAGTGGACCTACAGATCTTCTCTGTGATGGTGTAAAAAAATTGTTTCTTCAACAAGCATCCAAATTGTTAGATGTAGCTTAATGCGAATGGCATGGCTCAACGAGCTCATGTTACAGGAAGACCCAAGGAAATATGGATTTCCCAAATATATGTGTGGGTGGTACTCAGAAGAGCACCCATACAAGAAGGAGGCTTTGACACTTCTTTTTGCTTTTGTCTTCTATCAGGAGAAGCAATAGCACGACATGACGTGACGGCAGCGAAATTCTCTGGGCAGCAGGCTGTGAGGGAGGAAAAAAAGGATGAAATCTTCGGTTTTCCCTCTATATGTCACTACAGGTGGGGCTAGTAAAAAGTATTCTTCAGAGAGGCAGATCCGAGATGTTGTTTCACACTGCATCTAACCTACATTCACACAGGTTGATGCCAAAAGGCACAGTCCCGTTCTCTCCCTTTCCTTTCCAAGGCATTTCTTCCTTGGGTCAGACCTGGAGACGACGTAGCTGGAAGGTGAACTCAAAAGCTCATTGATCTCATTAGTAAAGGAGTAATTTTTTTTTTCTGGCAGGCTCATTTTCTTTTGGAATAATTATCTGACCCCATTTATCCAATGGCAGTGTGATTGCTAGAGCCAATGAAAAAAATAAGCAACCAGGAGCAGAAGAGCACCACACCTTCTGTGATCTATAGTTAGAGCAGACTATAAATAGACCCATTAGATCTAGTGCAAAAATCTCAGAAGAAAGGGAATTACAGGAAAGTCTTCCGAGTGATTTTTCCGAGTGCTTCCCCAGGGCTTTGTGCAGCTCAGAGCTGCTTCTCACACAGGGCAGAAGTTTTGGCCGCCTGTGTCATCCTGGCAGCTGAGGCTAGAAGAGAGGCAAGGAGACATCGGGGGATTCCAGGGGGGGAGAGGCAACTCAGAGTTCTGGGGGAGAAAAGGGAAGTGTAAATGCAAAGGACAGATGGTTAGGTCTAAAAGACGTCTATTTTATGTCTGTTTTGTTGTGTGGGAAACATTCCTGTTAACAGTGGAGAAAAGTTTGTATTTATAATGTACTTATAATACAGACAGTTGTATTTACAGATGTCTGAATCAGATCACGGTGCTCGTTGGCGCTGAGGCGAGTGCCCACCCTGAATTGAGGCAGCGGAGTGTGTGTGCGGAGCTACAGGGAAAAAGAATACAGAGGACACAAAGACTTCGCTTTTGCTTGAACCCAGTGAGGTTTGAGGGTCACAAAGTGCCAATGCAGTAGGCCAGGCAATGGCCTTACCAGAGGAGAGGGCTGTGAAATAGGCGTTAGTCATAATTTAAGATTGTACCTATTATTCCATCTACCTGCCTTTTTCTGCTTTTCTTCTTTTCTTACGAAATATTGCCTACGTCAAGCCATTCATGTTTGTGAGCGGGGAAAACCATTCCACGGAACGCTGCAAGGTTTAGCTTAATTTCCCAGCTTTTCAGCCAGACAAGAGTCAACGGCTTAGGAGCATCACCTCACTCGGTCCTGTTGCTACCGGGTGAGTCCTGACAAAAGCAGGTTACACAAGTAAACCTGAATTAATATTTTATGTCCACTGCTATGTTTCAGGTTAAGTTCTACTACTGGTAAAGAAAAATCACTGCTTGGCTCTGTTAAGCATAACAGGGTCCTGCCCATCTCACACTACGGGCTTCTGGACACCTCTAATCAGCACGTAACTTAGTGCAACAGTGGCATGCTTCGGATTAATGCAGCCTGTTGAGTTTTCAAGAAACTTTAATAGTTTAATAGAAATATGAGTTTAATAGAAATGTTTCTATTAAAAGAAAAGGAGAGCAAGAAAAAGAAGAGTCTTCATTCCAGTAGTATATGTGCCTGCCAGCCTGTTCTATTGAATTTTATCTGCTTTATAATCATATTTTATACAATGGTAATTGAGAAGAAAAAAAGTGCAATATTTTTCTCTGGCATCCTCTTGTAGATATTATGTTTTACTAAATTAACTCCTTACCACAGTGTGGAGAGTCTAACTAGACAGTTGTTCAAATATTGTTCTCTTTTTAAAAATAATAAGCCAACCTTAGCTTCTACTTTGAATTTAAAAGGAAGCCATCAGGAAAAAAAAACCTAAACAAAACCAAGCAAAAGTAAGCATAAAAGCTTTAGCTGCACATATTTTGCCCATCTCACATTAGACTGGTATTGCTCCCTCTGTGGAATAGCCCTAAGAATACTGGTGGAGACGCATGCCTTTAATCTACAATCTGTTTTTACTATGTTACTGCCTTAGCCCTGTCAGTCTGGAGTTAAAAAACACCGTGTTTCGACCAGCAGTTGTATTGATGGAGTCACAGTAGACTTCACAGTCATAGGGTACTTTTAAGGAGAAATAAAGGGCGGTTTAGACAAGCCCAAGGGTCACATTATGCAAATGATATGTGCTCATTAACCTTTCACATAGCTGAAAACATTTGTTACCTGGTTACCTATTACCCTTTCTCCTTCCTCCCTGTCCCAAAACTCGCAACCCACCCTGACACTTCTCATCAAAGATTTAATTTCAGGGAACTACTGCCATTGGCCCTCTGATCATTAACATTTTATTGCTCTCAGAACATATAGTATGATACATTTCCTGGTAGACTGCTAAGTAATGCTTTCAATAATTAAAAATCCATAAATAATTAAAACACCACATTATATTTGTCAACATAAATGAACAAACTATGTCCTGTGAACAGAATTCTGAACAGATACGAGCTTAAAGCACGCAGTAGTGTGTTTAACACCTGTATTTAGGAATAAATCTTCCTCTCTTAAAACAGATTTATATTCATTTATCCAAATAATGGGGAATGCAGCGGTTCTCAACAGATATCATTGTTATAAATAAAAATTAATTTTTGTTTGTATTAAAACTGGAAGCAAAAAAACCCTGCATGAGACTAAGGACCCCTAGGGATTAGCACCTTACGAACAAAACATGAGAAGATGGACAACTTGTACAGAAGAGTTTGCACATGTGATAAATAATGTCCACAAAGTCTTGGAGAAGATGCAGGGGTGAATGGCTATGAGCAACTTATGACCTTTCAAAATAAAGTCACATGACATTCACAGTTTGGGAATAAATGTAATAAAAAGGTTAGATGTGGTCAGTCAAGAACTGAGAGGGCCTTTCTGAAGTTATATAAAATGAAGGGATTAATCACATTTAAAAAAAAAATAGCAGGATAAAAAAAAGAACATTTTGGGGGTAACATCTGAAAAACATCCTGATTTTTTTCACCTAATCTGATAAAATCATATGGGTAATTGTGCATATGGAAGAATAACACAGATGGGAGAAACTTTAAACAGAATTTAGAGGACTTGTGATGAGCTCTACTCAGCTTTGACTGTCCACTTCAGCAAAGATGTTTGAAAAACAAACCGAATTTTCAGGGTTTACCTACAAAGTACTGAATCAAGTTATGAAGGAGATCAGAAACAAGTTATCTGAAGTTTATCCACTCATTTTTGAGACGTTTTCCTGGCCTTTTCTTTCACTGTTTTGTCATTTTTCAGTACTCAACCAAAACATTCCTATCACAACTGTCTCTTTCTTGGATTTACTATATGCTACTTCATCTGGTCTTTTAGGATCATGCTAAAAAAATCAGACACTTAATGTCTTCAAACTTTCTGAAAGTCTTAAGCATCCTCTTTGATTATAACTTCTCACTTTTCTTTCAGAGGAAAAAAATCACCTCTTTCTCTGATCGTCTTTGGTTTTCCACCTTCTTTCTCCTGCGTGATGCTTTTGATCCTATATTCCTCCTTTCAGTAAGTCCCTGAACTATTAAGAAACTTTCTGCATTTTGTGTTTGCATGGATCACCCATGACATTTCATGAGCAGAGAGTGCACTTTTCAGGTCTGCAGGTCTGCTTGACCCTGAAGTGTTAAAGAATGCTCTCTGCAAGACCCTCATCACTGAGCACTTGCAGGAAATATTTCCAAGGCTTGTTCTAGACCTGCTGAAGTCTGGCGGCTGTAAGAGAAGAGCTCAAGTAAGCATGTTTAAAACATTCTTTTACAAAAGAGTCTTCCTTAAATTAATCAAAAACAAGAAAGAAATTTTGATTTTGTGTTCCACCATTCTCTTTCCTCTGACTTGCTAACCTTAAGCCTTTGTTTTCATACTTCAGGTAGAGAATTAGAAAGCCTTTGCATAAAGGGAAATTGAATCAATGTTTGAAATATGAAACAAGGAAAGATTTCTGAAAGTCATCTACGGAAAGCATAATGTGGAATATAGCAATAACAAAAATATTGAACATTTCACTTGGGAACATAGATAGAAGGAGAAACTTTTTCACCAAAAAGCCCTTCACTTCTGCACAGACACCTTCAGATGTCTATGATGTCTTTGCAAGGAGACATCAAAATCCACGAAAAACAAGTGAACCACCTCAGAACTTTTTGGTGGCCCACAATAGTCACCTTTGCTGAATCTTGTAAGAACCATCAAGTATAGTGGGATGAAAGGAGGAAGTGATACTTAAGAGCCAGAAAAACAGGGAAAAAGAATAATGTGGACTGTGAACCCAGGAGGAATCAGTCCAGCCTGACTTTTACAATATCATGGGGTAGGGACTCAGCTGGTATAAACTGATACTGCTCCTCTGACTTACAGTGACTCAAACTGGCCAAGAACATGATTCAAACATATTTGATTCTCCTCTTTTTTTGGTGTTGAACTAACTGAAAACTACTCCATATTTTCATTTTGTGAACAAAAGCCATTATAAGGAAAATCTCTTCTTTTAATGAGAGTTAAAATATACTTTGTATATGATTGATTTTAGTTATATACGCAACAATAGGGCATTTTTATGGAACAGAAATTTGCACATAGTGAATTATTTTCCCACACGGACAGCTGTTTAATTTGGGGGAAAAATTTAATGGCAGGGAGGTGCTGAATGAAAGGATCTATTAATTTTAAGATGACAGCTGTTGTAGGATTATAGGTTTTGTGGATTTTTTTGTTATTACGAGGCTGGAATGGTTCAAGATGAAGTTAAGTTATATTTTTGACATCTTTTTCTGTGCCTACTGAGACAGAGATTAAATAAGATCTGATGAAAATAAAATTAAATCCAAACAATAACATCTGGCTAGAATTAAGACATTTCTCTATTTAAGTGACTTTTTTTTCTTCCCAGTCTCCATTTTATGTGCATTCTGATTTTAAGCTTTTGCTTCCTATGAGAGCCAAAGTGATTTTTGGATTGGTCAGGCTATTTAGTATGTCACTCCTGAAATTCTGCATTCTCTTTCACATCTCTACTGCCTTTCACTTACCATGTATTAGAAATGTAATCTTTTTTTCTTCCACTGTCTTTATGAAAGATGCAACAAAAAAGCTAAAATCTTGCTGCTGAAAAGATTTTGTTTAGTGATTGATTCACATCTCAGAATACAGTCTGTACACCTCACAAAACTTTCAGATATTCTCCTACCATTATTGAGGTTATAAAAAGGCTTTATTTTTTATTGCAGTAAAAAAAAATAAATCTAAATTTAGAAGTGCACAATCATACGGATAAAATATTAGTTTTCACTAAACATTAATTTTGTACCGGGACCCAGGGAACACAGCCGTGCAGAGACGTTTGAACTAGCACTGTCCCAAAATGGTGCACCAGAATAAAGCAAACAACATGGTGAATGTATTTTGTACAGATGCAAAAACAGATGATCTGAACCTAAACTCTTACGTCCGTCATCTCAGATTTAGCTCCAGGCAGATTTGACCATCCTGGGATATGCCTCTATGTTGAACATTCCCTGGATGGCATGGGTTTTCCCAGAAGCTGTGTGGATACATCTTCCAATTGTAGCTGACCCAACTGCTCGTCTCCTGCTTGAGTATGTTCCCTTAAAGAGATGCTCTTGGGTAACCACGTCCTCTCCACGTGTCTATGACGCTCTGGCCTTGCCTGGGTGGTGAGGCAAGCTAACGCTTTTACCTGGATGGAACTAGTTTATTTCAAGAGGGAAGAGCAGGGAAAGCTCTCTAGACTTAGACAACTTCAACTTTGTCTTAACCTAGACAAGACAGAGAACGCTGCTGAACTTTGGTAGAAAGTCTTCTGAACAGGCACTGGAAGGCTGAGTTAATAATACAAGATTAAATTCAAGATAAATAAAATGGGGATGAGAAGTTTTTTCTCTGACCTCTTTTTTGTGGACTTAGACTAATGCCTTTAGGCCTGTACTATCTCACTCACTGTATATTCATATGCTACCTCGCACACAGAAGCCTCAATCTCGTTAAACTCTTGAGCAGTGCTGCTATACAAATTTCTAATATTGCCAATTGTCATTATAACTTGCCTTGATGAGAGAAAAGTTGGGCATCCTTGGAAGGAAGCGTGCCAAATCAGATGATATATTGTGTTAACCATCACCGACCACCTACAGGTCAACTAGGAACATTCAGGTTCCATGCTTATAATGCCCTGAATGCTTTACTTCAATTATCTCAACTTCATGGTCGGGGATACCAAGACGTAAGGATTTAAGTGAGTTGTCTGAGGCCACACACTGAAGTCAGCAGTTAGGAGAGGTCATAACATAGGAATGTCTAATTCCTCTGCTTTTCAGCGTGAGATAATGTTACTTTGCAACTGAATGCCCTATGTTAGTCCTCTACAGGAAAGAATGAACATAAACAAATTCTCCAACATCTACTTTTACCGGTGGTAACAAAGAAGTAAGTTATGTTTTGGAAATGCTAGGCTTTTCTTTATTATCAGCCCTCTGTCAGAGCTTCAATTATGTTCATTTGTGACTAACAAAACTCTATTTGAATGAATAATTCACAATAGATAATGCATTTGTTGAACTTTGTCTGTTTCCCTACTTCTAGGCTTTTTAAAGCAGTTATAAAAAAGTTTCAAAAGAAGATACCAGACCTAGAAACACTTAACTTGAAGTACATGAGCAATCTCATTGACTTCAATAGGGCTACTCAAGTGTTTATAATGAAACACATATATGAGTGTTCCCAGCTTACTGGAGCCTTCTTTTGAACTTTGAATATGAAATTAAAAGAATAATTTTTCACCAGCATTTGAGTTTAAAATTGACTTTTAAAAATTTTGCATATAGCAAAGGTTTAATGCACAAATAATCACAGATGGTGAACATGAACAGTCTTGTGCATGCTGTTTATTCAAAATTGAGATTCAAATGTGAATAAATGAATATTTATTGAAATATTTTTCCCTCCATCCAGATTTCTAATACAAATCTCTCCAGAACTATCACTACAGAATTGGTAGGAACTAAATGGGATCTGTGGTTACAGGAGCAAATGATGGTCAAATCCTTTTCTCTAATATCTAGCAGAGAAAGAAAGGGCCACTCTTTAAGGGTCATATTGTTTTCTGCTTGGTACCTCAATTAGGTTGATTTTCCTCTCAAGTTCACATGTGGTAATCAGTAAGAACCTAATGGAAATCCATCAACAGTGAAGTATAATGGAGTAAACCAGAGGAACATGGAAAAAGACCCATTGTTTTCATTATGATTATGCAATCCTCTTAATATTTGCAATATATCTTAATATATGCAATACCTCTTAATATTTTACCCAATCCCATATTCCTTGCCATTCCAGTAAATTAAGCCAGGTTACAGTTTGGCCCACAATGTCTCCTAATGTGTTGTTTTCAGTCCAAAATAGACTGCTGCAGATGAATTAAAAATGCTCCACACGCCACATTCCTGCCAACTTTGTGCAAGAGGAGTAGAAATCAGACAAAACATCAGTGGTTCCACAAATTCAGTTTAAATCACATATTGTGTTTGTATGTCTTTAGGGAACGAGGAAACTTGGCTTCATTTTTTTAAAGCACAGCTAGTGGGAGGCTGTTATTTTTTTGTAAAGCTATAGGAAGACTAGATCTAATCATGTTTGGCTTGACCTGCTTTTTTTTTTTTTTTTTTTATTAGGACTTGGAGCTGTTCCTCATAATCTTTAAGGAAGTTTCCCCAGGAATCGTGGGGAGATTTCACTCGTGAGACCCCACCTGGANTCTAGTGGGAGGTGTCCCTGCCCATGGCAGGGGGGTTGGAACTAGATGATCTTTGAGGTCCCTTCCAACCCTAACCATTCTATGATTCTATGATTCTATGAATGCCAGTTTTTAAAATGTCTTAATATGGCCTATACTCCACTGAAGAATTAAGTTTTGAGGGAGGGGAGAAAAAATTGCATGTGTGTTTGAACAACATGCATCAGCCCACTCTGTCATAAGAAGCCCTAAATATATTCCATTTAAGTGTTCATACTGATATTTTGTGTATAAGGAAAAAAGGAAGGGAATGCTCTAGCAGGCGTTTGACTGCAACAGACGTGAATAATTTCCATGGTACAGGGATGCTGAATAACACAGTATGTGGGTCAGGTGTCTCCACCAGCACTCCTGAGACTTTTCCAAGTCTACCGTGCCACACAGCATTAAAGCTGTGAACTTGTCCATGTGCTGCATGCTGTAGCCTCTCTTAGTCTGTTAAAATGACTGAAGAGACAGCAATACAAACCGAGCAGAAATACTCCTTCAGGAAGAGTTTTATCTCCTTCTGTTGTTGTCTTATGATAAAGTGTTCTTAACAGCTGGGGCTACACATGAGGTACGTCAGCAGGCTGGAAGCCATTAGGCCAAACCCTCTGGAATATTTATTTCCAACATCTGGAAACGAATCTGATTCTGCTGTAGGCAGCTCAGTTTCCTATGCTGTCAACCCATGAAGCTGTCTTTGAGCCTGCTGGTCACCTTAACTGATAGAAGTGATTGGAAATCCAAGACAGGGCTCTCCTGTGTTGTTTCCAAATGAATGTGATCCATGGATGCCCTCTGTTAAATTTCACAGATAGTCCCAGTAGAAAAATCAACCTTTTAAAACTTAACTGTCCCTAAATACTTGGAAAAACAAACGTATTTAAAGTCCATTCCCTGCAGTGACAGTTTCAGTTGTTTAACAGTATCTGCCTTTGCCTTCCCTCTTCCACACTCCCTGATACTATGTTCCAGATACTTCCCATTTTGTATGTAGAGCTTTGCACAGGAACTTCCCTTTTGTCAAAATTGCAGGTAAATTAGAGGAACTTTTCTTGAGTTACAGATCTTAAAAATAGGTTTCGAAAAGCATCTATGCTTTTGTGGCAGTTCTATGAAATAACATGCCTTAAAAGTTTGCGCCTTTCAGGAGAGTAACTCTGAAAAGCCATGATTTTTAGGAAAAATCACAGTGACAGGCTTTCAGCCCTAGCAATTGAAGACTCTTTTCCCTATGAAAAAGGGCAATGAATGCCTTTTATAGATTTAAATTGAAAAGGAGATTAACCTTGATGCTGGATGCGCCAAATGCACCAAGGGAGCCTTAATGATGGACTTTCTGGACACAAAAAGGAAACTTGCAGGGTTTTTTTTTTTATGTTGTCTGGAACGTACATTTTGCAGATTGTCGTCACTCAGACATACCGGTTTTCCTCATTCTTCAGAGTTGAACAAGAAAAGTTGAAGTTTATATAAACCCCCCTCAACCCTGAATATTTAATGAGACTCTCAAGCCCATTTTGTATTATACGTAACTTCACGTTGGGGTCCTTTGCTAAACTAAACTGGCTGTGGACAGTTACAGCTTTGCATCACTTTTTGCTACATCTAAGTACTCAGATTTGCAGCCAGTCACCACGTGCTTCGAGGTGGTGTCTCCACAAGCCCCAGGGAAAAGGCAAGAGGCAGCCTCCTCCTCCCGCTCCCCTCTGTGGCCCGGAGGAGGACTATATCAGCCCTGAAGCTCCTAAGTTTGAAATGACATTAAAAGCTGGCATAGCAGTAGAACTTCAAATAGGTATTGACATTTTGTCTTTATTTATGATGGTAGGAGCTGCAAGTTTTGAGGCAAGCTGCCATGTAAGCAGTAACTCAGACCTATTCCCCCTGAGTGGCTCTGGGTGTGATTTAACCGGATTGCAGATTTAACTGGATTTTGGGGGTTGCTTTATTTCAAAACAATAACCGAAGTGGCCGAACAAGAAGAGACTGGCGAAATAATTCATTGCAAAACGTCAGACCCATTCCTTCCCTTAGCTTTCATACACTTTTGATAGCAAATCTTTGCTGAAAGGTTTTTATATGATATGTGAATGGATTCTGCAAGAGAGACAGGTATAGGTTGTCATATCTGCATCAAAATGGGTGTTGACTCTCATTTCCAAGTTTCAATACTTGCACTTGAATGAGGGTCTGACAGTGGTAGAAATCGCCCTTTTGTTAAATTCCAGAGGAAACAGAATGTAAAACAACCTCTCATGAAAACGTTCTGTGGAAAATACATTTAATGATTTCAGAAGGTCCAATTAACAAGTGTAGCACTAGATGTCAAATTCCGATAAATCTCTATTGTAGTCTTTGCAGCAGTCACTCTGATTTAGATTATCTGAGCATCTTCCTCATGGTTTTGTTACCACACAATAATCAATATTTGTCATTTTCTCACAAGAGACTCTTTCCTTCGAGATCCTTTGCAACCTTACAGACATATTAGCTTGCTCGCATTAAGGCCACCATTTTAGATAACAAAAATCTGGGGATCTTACTAATGCCAGCGCTTGCTTTCTTTGCCAGACAAGATAATTTTGATTTATACCCTAGGGCCAGATTCTGATCTCATCTGTGCCAGCGGAGTTACCTGATAGTTTCTGGTATCAATAGCATTATAGCAGTACAGACCTTCCTCAGCTCTCAGAGCCCTCTGGAGTCTCCAGCTAGCATGGAAATCCCATACTAAATTCCTGCGAAGATATTGGGTTAAAGGTTTATCCATGCTATGGCTCATTTATATTTTTAGATTTAAAATGCCACTATCTTTTCACAGGATGACACTGAGAGGTTCTTCAGTGGACCCTGAAGAAAACTTCTAGGTTTTGTGATTTCAGTGTAAATCATGACATAAATATGTCTACACATTCTTTGTAGTAGATAGGTCAGACGAGCTAGATGAATTTGAAGTAAATATACAGGAAGCATCAGACCAAGGAGAGAAGCTGTGTTCATAAGTCACCCAGACTGGATGGCATTCACCTGGGAGCTCTGGGGGAACTCAGATGTGAAATTGCAGAACTGCTGACCAAAGTACGCAAACCACCACCTCAAACAGCCTCTGTGACAGAGGCCTGGCTAAGTGCCCACATAGCTCCCACAGTTTCCAGAGATTATCCTGGAAACTGCAGGCTGGCCATTCCTGGTAATCTGGCAGAGTCTGCAACGAGGAGGGAATTCCCTGATTCCATAAGTGAACAAGTTCTTGGGGGAAAAAGAGACAGCAGGGGAATGCGGGGTCGTCAATGATGCATCAGAGTTTTGTGTGGGTGTCAACAGCACATGGATAAAAGTGATCCACTGGATCATGCATTGGTGTTTTTCAAAAAGCCATTGGCAAGTTTTCATTCTAGAGCTTACTTAAGAGACAAGGTTGCAATGGAAGTGAGGGAAAGGTTCCTTTATGGACCAAAAGCTGATCAAATGGTAGGAAGCAAAATATAGGCCTTAATGGTCGCTTTCCAGATGGAACAGAGTCAGGAGTACGGTTCCAGAAAGACCATTGCTGGGACCGAAATTATGCTACGTCTCTATCATTATGCATCAATGAAAGGAGTACGCAATGAAATCTCTAAGTTTGTGGATGATGCCAACTTCCTTTTTTTAGCTGAATACAATGCCAATGGCATAGGTCTAGGTGAAAGAAAAAAGGGTGGCAAGCGAGCTTCTGTGTAGCTAAATATGAAGTTCTGCCTACAAGAACGGTAACCTAAACCATGCCAACATGGTACTGAACTTGGAAACGGCAATTAGTGCTTAGAAAGCAGATTTTGGAATCATGGTTTTCCACCTTCTGAAATTGTTACTTCAATGTGCTGCTGCAGACAAAAAGGCTAAATGAATTATTGGCCATCGTCTGGAAAAGCATCCACCCAGACCTTGAGTACTGTCTGTTGCTCTTGTGCCTGCGCTGGTAGGATGTAATGGAGTTAGACAATGCACAGAGCCAGACCGCTGAAATGATGAATGGGCTAGGGCAGCCAGCTTACGTGAACAAACTAAGAAGGTTGTGACTCTCTACTTAAGACAGCAGAAGTCTGAGGGGGCATATTTAGAGGTTTACCGAATCACGAAGGTGGTAGAGAGAAGGTTAAAGCAGAACTGTTATTCACCAAATCCCGCACTACTAAAGCCAGCAGGCACTTGGGACCCCAGCTTTAAATAAATAAAAGAAAGAACATTTTTCCATGTCAGCTAACAGAGTGTGCTGCCAGAGGAGGCTGTGGAAGGAAACAGCATCAGGAGACACAAAAGGGGATGAGTCGCACTCACACACAGCTAATTCCTTGACAAGCAGACCCTAAAGGGACCAGGTGAAGCTGTAACCAGCAGTAACCCCAATGCAACATGCTGGATATTTGGGGTAGGAGGAGGACTACAGGGATTGACCAAGCCTGTGTGTTTTTCTGCTAAGCACCATCCCTTATTGCCACTCTTTTTGCTGATTTCTCTGACCCCTAAGATACTTTGAAATCTTCCCTGGAACTACAGTGTGAGGTGCAAATAAAGTGGTTAGAGACTGCAGTGGACAGAATAAAGGAGAAGGTGAGAATCAAGGGGTAAGGAGTAGTAAGCTAGAGAGAGACACTGAGCACAACGCCTAGTAGATACCCTGACAGTGTCTAGTGTTTGAAGACATAGAGGGAACAAGTAGGTGCTGTCTAGTGGTGCTCTCTTCCTTGGGACATGAGAGGGACTCAGGAGGGAAAGCGGTCCAACAGTTCCCAGAGTCCTGCTGACAAGGTCAGAAAGAGGTCATTGAGACCTTGCAACTCAGTGGATGAGGATGGATGAAGGTGGTGTAGAGAAAGAAGTGAGGGGAGAAGTGCAGCCAGGACTTCCATGTGAGGTTCTAGAGGAGCTAGAAAAGCGATTTTGATGTGAAACACTAGACGTATATGGGTACGTGCAGAAGGTGCACAAGCCAAGGGACTCTGCAAACATGCCTGTGTACATGGCTTCAGTTAGTATTTTCCATCTTATGTTCCCATAAGCAAGAAATCAGCTTTGATGTTCCATCTCTCATTAATCAGACTGCCTTAAGATCACCTGCTAAAAATAAACTGGAGATGTTATGAACAACGTGGCAGGGTCCTGAGTGCATCATCCATCTCTTACATGCCCCTATCAGCCTGTAACTACCTTTTTCTGTAACACTCCTCTGCAACCTCTTCCCCTCCCAGGTATGAGACAGCTGTAAGACCTTGGACCACACTGCTATGACAACAGTAGCGCTGTGAAAAAGAGTTGTTTGAAGCCCTCATCTACGGCACCTGCTTACGTATCCTCTGTGCTGTGGCTTGGGAGCTTCATTTAAGCTTGGACCCTTGCTCAAGCTGTGTTGTAGACACAATGTGCCTGGCCTTGTACCTTGCTAATCCTGGGCTTGCCTTGCTGCCTTCACTTCTGGCTGCACCTCAGACCTCCCTCATCACTCCGGACTTGCCCGGCAATCAGGGGTCCGCTGGCTTCGTGTGCCTGTGGTCACCAGCTCTGCTCTGCACTTTCTGCTTGAGTACCGTGAGTCTGTGCCCCTTGCTGGTGAGGACACTGCATCTCCCCACCTTGGTGTGACCCTCAGCTACACGCTTGCCTCGCAGAGCAGGCAGCTCCCTGGCAAGCCACGCTTGCCTGCAGCAGTCACTGCTTTCACCTTCTTTTAATTACACAGAGTGGAGTGGAAATTTGTGGCTGACGTCAATAGGAACACCATTCTTTTGTTCCTGTAGCTCCTTACAGAACCGTATTTTTAACTGGCTCACCATTACCTTTGTTTTTCCCATTTCAGTTACCCAGGTTAAAAGCAACGCAGTTAAAAGGCTGTAGGTTGTACGCGTTGCTTCACAGTAAGGCAGGCTGGAACCCTGCAGCTAAGGATTCAAGCTTTGTCTGTGCTTTAAAGTGAAGGAAGTACCCAGACGGGAGTATGTGTAGCCGTGCATCCTCAGGGCTTTTCTTCTCCCATTGACATTCATCTGAGCAGCCACTAACCATATCTCTCCAGTTCCCATTCACAGCTGCCTGTGCCTACCTCAATATATGGCCAGTTTGTTTCAGACCATGAATCATTGTATTGATAACAGAAAGAAAATAAGGATTCAGTCTGAAGTTTAGCAATGCAACAGACTGACCCAAAGTAAGAAACTTTGCACGATTTTGAAAAGAATAAGGAATAAACGGCATTTTTTTGACCACTGGGCCAAGTCTGGTGCTTTTTGGCAGTCTGTCTGGAGGAAATATTATAAAATGGCATTGTCCTGGAAAGTGCAGGAGAAGTACTGACCTTGGGTCCCTTTCTGTCAAGCTTGAAAAATACTCTTTGTTGTTGTCAGTGAATACTGAGAACAATATGAACAAAGAGAATATCACTTACAAGATGGTGTCAAACTGCATCAAGCAAAATAACCTGAAGGGATACCTTCATGTTATATTATCACATCTTTCAGCATGTGTTGCCTCTTGCATTTAGAAACAGAGGGTTTATTTTTCTTCATGGTGTGAGAAAAAAAACCCAGCACTGACAGCCCTTTGTGCTGAAGGTTACATTATTAATGAGTGTTGGGAAAGGGAGGAACTTTATATAAATACACTATCATTGCAGTTAAAGGAAGGTGTAGAACATAGTGTTCGAAGACAGAAGAAGTGGGGTAATTGCTGTACATGTACATCCGTGGAACCAGATCTGACCTGAATTACCAGCAGCATTAATTTAGAATAATTCTTTGGAAATCTCCTGGAATTATGGTAACTCCACAGTGTTTATACCTCAAAGCAGAGTATATATGACTATGGGCATGAGTAGGAAAACAGTGAAAAAACACTACTTCTTATTTTGCTTATTTTCCTTCTTATTTTGAATCTGAAAAGATCTTGTTAGAATGTAGAACCTACATAATTACAAAGGAGGTAGACCCCTTTCAGAAGCTAGGGATTTAAATTCAAGTGAGCCGTAGAGCCCCAGCTTTGCACTTACAGACTGTGCAGCATCTCCCTGCCCTCAAAGATGGCTGTGGTCATAACAGAGCTGAAGGTCCATCAGGAGTTTCTGGGTGCAGAGGGGAACACAGTCACACTTTTTTACATGCTGCCCTGCATTCAGAGAGCTAAGGCAGGGGGTTGGATAGGGAACCCATATTTGTGTACTCACCACTCATGCCATGAGGATGTCCAAACATTTTTTGTTACACCTCGCAGATACAGCTCCTTATATATATTCTTTACATGACACTTGCTCTTAGTCACATGCTACCTATACTATCCACCTCCAGTGAGCAGTGTATATCTAAAAATATTTCAACATGGGAAGCAGGCATAGGATTTTTTAAGAACTCATAGCACAAACCAAATTGCCAACTTGAAAACCAGTTAACTTATGTTTGTCACTATGGTGGCATTACCTACTCTGTCCTCCCTTCTATGCCAAACTGTTTGTAAAACCTATTCATTGGGTTACCTGTTACATTTAGATTATTAGACATCTGGGATAAAGAAATAACTTCTATCATATCCCTCAACAGCACTTAGTTCAATAGGATCTAATGTGGTCTAGAACTGCAAAATGCTGCTGTATCACAAATTATAAATAATTAACTGTACAGGTTAAAAAGACCTGTTAATATTTTTTTCTCCAAGGATACCTCAACTGTGTTACAACAAAAAAGGTGTTGAGACACTTATTCCACCATGCCAAAGAGAAAGGGAAGGTTTTTATGAAATTCAGATTTCTTGAAATAAACATTTTGGGCATCAGAGCTCATAAACTGGGGAGATGCAACCTAATCTCCCTACCTGCTAATACTGTCTAAAGAACATTTTGATCTGCTTTTACCTTAAAACGTGGTGAGTTTAGACCATTCCTTTGCACTGTCTTCTAAGTCTCACGAGTAGGAAGACTCCCCTGATGTTCAGCCTAAATTTTGCCCTTCCTTAATTCAACTTCTTCTGTTTTTAAACCCTTGAGTCCCTCTGTATAACTTTTCTCAATAGCTGTCATTCCTCTGCAGATGAATTATTAGGTGGCATTATTCGAACCTCTTTGCATGATTTTTTCATCCTTACACCTCTAAGCATTCTTCTTTCCCTACGTCCCTGTGATCAATTTCCAAAGTAACACTGTCTGAAAACACACATTTCCATGTTGTTTGCCCCGTGAAGGACGTTGCAAAGGCATGTGATATTTAATGAATACTGTACATTCTTTCTGTTTGTCTGATTGGTATAATATGACTCCCTGGATGAGAATGACAGGCTTTCCAGGAGGAATTGACAGGAAGCAGGCAATAGTAACAAACACCTCCCATTTTTTACCAGTATTTAAATGGCAAGTGGAAGTAGGAGAGGAGAATCTCAGAAATCCATTTTGGGCAGGTTAAACAAAAGGCTGCCCCAGGGCCCCACGCTCAAGCTGACTAGAGAGTTATTAAGCACAAAACCAGTCTTAAACACTGAAACCTTTCTTCTTACCAAACTGAATAAATAAGCCTCAGGTGCCTAACACCAGTCCCTTACTAAACAGGCATTTATCTCATTTCATCTCCGTCTTTAGTCTGTGGTACTGCACTCCATTTTAAGACTTAATTGTAAATATAACATTTCTCATGAAATTATTACACGCAGAAAAAGTCCTGCACTGCGTCTGTCATAGTCTTCTCATCTGGTAATTCTGTCAAAAAAAGTAACAGCAAGAGTTTCTTTTTGTAAGCTGTGCTTATTCCTAATGCCTCTGCTATCTTCCAAATAGTTAGAAACTGTTATTCATTCCAGTATTTTAAAAGGGATTGAAGCTAGACTTTCTTGACAGTAATTACTACTATCTTTCTCTTTTTGAAGGCTGACACCACATTTTTTTTGCTGTTATCTACTAGTACTTCTAGCCCAGTTTCATTTACGAGAGCAAAGTAGCAAGAAGAAGAGAATTATAAAGACTGAGATTTAAGTGACGAATTCCAGCTGCAGGAGAGCTGCCAGAGCGGTGCTGGGGTGGGAAGGTAAGTTCATCTGCCACACCATGAAAGAATCTTTCTCATGTACACGGCAGTAGGAACTGGTGCAACTGGCTGTACGTGCACGCTGAGCCTTTCATCTGGCTCTTAATGACCCGTTACAGCCAACTGCCTTGTCAACTTATTTACAGAGCCCAGTTATGGCTTCTCAGAGACGCAAAACTGAAGTTATTTGGTGCAGAGGAAGTACCAAAAGTCATTCGAAGCGCTATCCAGTTATCCCAGGACGCGGGGTAACCACAAGATTTCACCTCTTGCTCCTTTTCAGTTTCTGAGATGGTATCATGCCTTTTCTCTAGAGCTCTTCTGGTGACAGGTCTGCTTTAAGCTGCAGCTTTGTTGAACTAACTCTCTGCTTTCTCTCTTTGCTGTTATACCTTAATTTCCACCTCCTATTCCTATTCCTCCAGAGTAGAACGCTGGTTTTCCAGCACTAGACAGCTTGCCCTGCAAGTGTATGCTTTGACAGATCAGTCGGCGATCTATACTTTGGGTTCTCTGGTTCAGCAAATTTCTGTGCTTCTTAAATTACCCATAAGCCACATGTCTCCTCCTGTGTTTTGTCTTTAAATCACACAGTTCACCCTTGCCTCCAGGTCTAGCCCTAAGACTTCATTTCTGTCAATTCTTCTATATGATGCTTCACAAAAGAGCAGCTTCCACCCTATGATCACTGCAGGAGAACACCTGCTTTGGGATGTCTGTATCCAGTTATAATTACTGCCTACTCCATTATTTTGGTCACCACAGCTATTGTTTCAATCATCTTGTCGTTTATTTTTCACTTTTAAAGAAAACGGTGAAATCCTCTCTAATCCTCATCTCTCACTCTTCGGTCATCGGTTGGTTGGCTTGTGATTTTTTGCCTTGGTTAGACTTATTTCCCAAATTAGCCTCACCACTGAGATTTATGATCAAAGGTCTTCCTCACACAGTTACCTGGCAGATTTCTGCCCTACGGATAACACAGGGTCCCTGACTGACCAGCAAACTCCCACCTGCAGCAAACTCATCAGCACACAGAGAGAGAAACTAACTTACCAATCACGCTACGAGGATTACTTTTTTTCCATAAAACATAAGAAAATTCAAACTCCACGTTTTCTGTTGTGTTTGCTGACCCTTCTATAGAACAACTGTCTGGCAGCTGGTTTCTTTGTGTTGCAATTACCCTTACAAATAATCACAAGTCACTTCTGCCTAATGCTGACGACTGTTTCTGTTTCCTCTGTGGGGCAGAACTCATCGTCCCCCTGCTACTGTGGGTGCTGGTACTCAGCCCATTTCTGGATTTGAGGAATGCTACCGTGTGAATCCAAATGATTTGCAAGAGCAGTCTGTTTTAGTGCCTACTGAAATAAATAAGATTATTTCTTTGGCATTAAATTGGACCTTTACTGAATGGTGGAACATTTCTTACAACTCAGAACAACTTAATTTAATGAGAGATGCTGTTTTTCGGGTGTAAACTCTCTAGAGTTTCCCCGGAGGAAAATCTCGGACACATAAGGACATTTCTTGGGTGTTTTTTCTTCCTTAGTCAACGCTGATAAATCCATAAAGAATTCCAGACTCCTTCAGGGAGAAAAGATTCAAATTAAAAATGAAGAGCTATATGGACTTGTGTGCATTCAAAGCTTGTATTAATTTTAGATAGGTAATAGGTACTTTTAAAATTCAAAATACCTGGGAAAAAAAGGACAACAAGTACGTATTTGAGAGCAATTTATTAAAACTAGCTGCAATTACAGGGACTCATCCACCCATGTAAAGGATCGAGGATACAGCAAGAAGTGGCCTTATATCATTGTCATTCTATCAACTACTTACAACTTAATAGTATGGAAAAAAATAAATGAGACTGAAGAGAAAATGGAGACGAGAAGAGCAGAAGTGTGGGAGGAAAATGAGGGAGAACAGAGCATGGTTTCTACCTGGTTTGTGTGCCAGAGGGGTCACTTATGGCTTTAAAGTTTCAAAACATCTAGGGACAAATTCATTTCTATTCTTAGCGATCCAGAGAGAAATGGACTTGAAGCAGGAAAACAATTGTCCTCTGGACTCCTGGGAATTAAAAATACAGATCCCAGCAGGAATGGCTAAGACTTCCGTAATTTTGGAGAAGATAAACAGACTTCTGTGCAGTTTATCGCTCTTGGGCCGTTCAGTTCCTGGCCGGAACCCACTGTGGGCACTACTAGCATTGAGAGCCCCGCAAAAACCCCATAGGAAGTTTGTCCGGAGGATGACAACCACTGAAGGAAATAACAGCAATGCCCTCGTTCCCAGGCAAAACCGAGCAGCAGCACTGACAGAAGGGCTGGCTGAGGGTGGCTATAGACTGCGCTGCGGTTCCTCCTGTGGGACAGACCCTTGTCAAAGCCAAAAGCCCAACCTCAGCCAGTTAGGGAAGAAAAAAGTTCTGTTCTCCACTGTGGATGAACACCCTTGCTGTTCTTCTGGGCACCTTACCTCTGCCCACAACAAGGAGGTAAAACTAACTGGCAGGTTTAGAATCCGCAAGCCCTGACCGAGTCCTAACGTTCTTTTGCCAGCTGATGTAGAAATTCGTTGTCAGTGCTCCTACCAGTCCCTCTTTCCTCATCACTAGTACAGCAGGTTCCAGGCATTACTCTCCTTCATCTCAGTCTGGCTGTTGCATCAGCCAGATGAATTCACTCTAATGACATCCAATACATAATCAGATCAAAGCTTGGACCCGGATTCCTGAGGTTCAGGTACATCAGAATTTAGAACGCGGTCAAAATGATATTTAGTATAAAATGCTCTAGAAACTGAAGAGGCTGGATGTAAAAATGGAGTCCTGTCTGTTCTCCCAACAAAGATTTGGTCCTAAGATAACCAGAACTCCTAGGGGCAGAAATAGAAAGCTTCAGTAGACTGCAGCCAATTTACCACTGCTGCCAACACTGAAATACAGCTCATTCTGAATTAACCTACCAGTGATATATCACACACTCACAGAATATTCATGGTTGGAGGGGACCTTTGAGATCGACAAGTCCAACCACAAAAAAAACCCCAACAAACAAAACCAACACACCAACCAAAAATAATCCCCAAAAACCCCACACCACACACCAACACACACCCACACCACACCCACCCACAGACAGACCCAACCCAACAATCCCGGGCACTAGAGCATGCCCTGAAGTGCCACCTCTACACGTTTCTGAAATCCCTCCAGGGATGGTGACTCCACCACCTCCCTGGGCAGGCTGTTCCAGTGCCTGACCACCCCCTCAGCAAAGTCATCCTTCCTCAGATCTCATCTAAACCTCTCCTGCCCCAACTTCAGACCATTTCCTCTGCTCCTGGCATTATTCCCTTGGGAGAAGAGGCCAACCCCCACCTCTCTGCACCCTCCTTTCAGGGAGCTGTAGAGGGCAATGAGGTCTCCCCTCAGCCTCCTCTTCTCCAAACTCAACATGCCCAGTTCCCTCAGCCTCTCCTCACAGGACTTGTTCTCCAGACCCCTCACCAGCTTGGTGGCTCTCCTCTGGACATGCTCCAGAACCTCAATCTCCTTCCTGTGGTGAGGGGCCCAGAACTGAACACAGCCCTCTAGGTGAGGCCTCACCAGTGCCCAGGACAGAGGCACCATCACTGCCCTGCTCCTGCTGACCACACTGGTCCTGACACAGGCCAGGATGCTGTTGGGCTTCTTGGCCACCTGGGCACACTGCTGGCTCACGTTCAGCCGGCTGTCCACCAACACCCCCAGATCCTCTTCTGCTGGGCAGCTTTCCAGCCACCCTGCCCCAAACCCATAGCGCTGCAGGGCCTTGGAGTGACCCAACTGTGTCCTTCCTGAGGTGAGCACTGGAACCGAATGTAACCCGAAAGAGGAAGAGTTTCTTCATTTGCTGCTCCACACCTGGATTTTAGAGTGCTGCTACTTCATGGCCTTCTTCACCAACTTTCACCAGCTTCTCACCACACACACTCGCTTTCAACTTGGCAGTTGCAGATAGAAAAGGAGCCATACTGGTATCTGTTGGGATGGAGGGATGGATGGATGGATGGATGGATGGATGGATGGATGGAGAGACATCACTGGGAGGGACATGGGGACAGTACTGTTGCTCTCCAGGAAAGGGGGATGGATGGAGGAGCATCCCCAGGTGGGACGGAGAGACACGGAGACTGTGCTGGTGCTCCCCAGGAAAGAGGGAGGGAGGGAAGAAGGGAGAGATGGAGGGATGGATGGATGGATAGATGGATGGATGGAAGGCCATCCCTGGGAGGGATGGACGGACATAGGGACAATGATGGAAATCATCCCACCAGTTTTCTCACTGCTCAAATCTGAATACCTGCTACTGAGCAACCTAAAATTCCCGTTTTCTTGCACATCATGCCACTCCTTCCTCATACAAGGAGTCATCCTCTGCCTTATGCCTGCCTCAGAGCACATTGATGCTCCAGGTGGCCTTTTGACCACCTCTCTACACTTATGTGTAGAGTTAAGGTAATGCTTCAGTGACATCTCTTTTGACTTCACACCAACAAGCCCCCGCACAACTCAGACACACCATTTCCATCGTGCCCCTCAATCACTGCCAAGCCAACAGCTGGGAAACAGGCACCCGAGACAGAACACTTTGGCCTCATACTGCATTTTAATACTTTTCAGACAAAAAGGGCAGCTCTGTCTTCATCTCTAGGAAGAGCAGAAGGGCTCCCTTGGCCCACGGAGGGGGGGATTACAGCTCCCCACCCCTCTTCTCCCCTCTCCACCCAAGAGGCTGCATCCAAGTAATGTCCCAACACCTCCTGTCACCACAGTGGGATAGAGTGCACCCTCAGCAAGTTTGCTGATGACACCAAGCTTGGTGGCGCAGTTGACATGCTGGAGGGAAGGGATTCCATCCAGAGGGACCTGGACAGGCTGGAGAGGTGGGCTCGTGCAAATTGCATGAGGTTCAACCAAGCCAAGTGCAGGGTTCTGCACCTGGGACATGGCAACCCCAGGCACAAATACAGGTTGGGTGGAGAATGGCTGGAGAGCAGCCCTGAGGAGAAGGACTTAGGAGTGCTTATGGACGAGAAGCTCAACATGAGCCAGCAATGCGCGCTGGCAGCCCAGAGAGCCAAC
>QJSC01021749.1:0-19657 GCA_003697955.1 Calidris pygmaea | reverse complement strand
GGGAAGGGCCATCTGTTGGTTCGGTTGCGGTGATTTCGGATGAAACCACGACAGGGTTCCAGGTGGCTGGCTCATAACGTTCGATAATTTGTTGGGAGGAGGCAGTCATCTTTTCCCCATTTTTGACTACTTCTAGATGTCAGACTTGTATCAATATATCACTTACTCCATCTAAGGTCATCGTACAGCTTAGCACTTAGATCTTTACCACCACTTTCAGGGAGGAGGAAAAACAAAGGGTGGATTGCTCCAACAAAACATGTTCCTGTCCAATTTGCTGGTAGCAGTTTGTATGCATGTTGACCACACACAATAGTGGCCTTTTCAAATGGACCAGCAGGTGTCCATGGAGCTTGGAAATAGATTGAATTGCCTGCTCCCAGAGGGTTGTCCACATTTTCAGTTTGATTTCGGGTTAGGTTTATGATCTTACAAGACCAAGCACTGACATCAACTCTCCAGTTACATTTTGTGCTGGTGTTGTAAGGTAGCCAATAATTTGGGGTGGTGTTACCTATTTAAGTTTCTGCCCTATTGGTTGAGAACCAAAATTTAGAAAAGTGTCTATGGTGTCCAGTTTGGTTTACCCAGGCCCACCTTTCCAAATGAGGTACAAAAGCCTCATCACTGAATTGGAATAATGAACAGTACTTTTGTGGTTCTGGATGCATAAATGCATGACATTAATAGTGTGTAATATGACTTTGGTTCAACTTGTGAGCAATTACCAGGTTCACAGCCATCAATGAGGCAATGGTTTCTGTACGTGAAGGTCCAATCACACTCACTAATTCCCATAAAGACACCACCGTTTTGAATTTGATTTAAGCAATATTGACCTTGAACTGGATACCATATTGGCCAGGGTGATGGTGTGTCTTCTTCCCAATAAGTATCATCTTTGACTTCGCTCTAATTGCTCACTAGCCATTTAGGGAAAATGGGGACAGAGGTCCATGGCTAGCTTTTCAGGCCATATTGTCCTCCACACACCCAACAATTAGTGAGTTTGAACACAGGGGCTACAGAGTTCCCTAAAGTTACAAACTCATTTTTCCATTTGTTAACATTTATGAAACTATAGGGTGAAAAGTAAAGTCACCTGTCCAACAAAGAACCACGTGGCAGCCGCTCGGGCAGACCAGAGCCCCCACCGCAGCCGGGAGGGGAAAAATCGGAAGAAAAAGGCAAAAACTCGCGGGTTGAGACAAAGGCAATTTAACAGAACAGCAAAGGGAGCAAGAAACAACAACAACAATAACACTGACAGAGGAATATACAACCACGATTACGATACGCCACTTGCTGACCGCACCCGGGACGCCCAAGCCCGCTCTGCTCTCCCGGGGGGGACTTCCTCTTCCTCCCCGGACTTCCTGTCCCTCCCCTTCCCCGGCTAGCTCTGTCTACCTCCTGGGCATGACTCACATGGGATGAAATACCTGTGTCCCTGCTAGGTCCTGGGGAGAATTAACCCTATCCTCGCCAGACCCAGGACATCGCCCAAAACAGTTTCTGCAGTCCTAAGTATATAAACAAAGCAAATGTTACCAATACTATGCAATGCAAAGGACTGAAGCCCACATGTATCTTCGGTACAGCTTGCGGTGGAATCTTCGGTGGACTGTTCCTAGAAATGCAAGAAAAAGAAAAGACTATCATCGGTTCAAAATAAGAACTGGGTTCACAGTTACTAAAAAGATGGGACAATACATCTAGTATTAATTTTATGGTTTTTGCCTAGGGCATCCTTTGCAATCCAGGATTATTTGTTGAAGGGTGTGCTTAATACTAAAGGAACTGCTCCTATAGTAGGTAGTTCCACCAGGACTAGTTGTCCAGGATAATGTGAGGGTCTACTGGGGTGGTCTGGGACAGAGGTTGCTGGAACTATGGTAGGGGCTTGTGGGCTAAAGGCAGTAATTTTCAGGCGCCCATTCACCCCCCACCAACTGTTAACGTGTGCAACAGCTTCCAAAAGGTGCTTGTCCCTCTCTGATTCATGGGGCTTGAGGAATCGTTTGAGAAGGCCATTAGTACGTTCCACTATTCCATCGACCTGGGGATAATACGGAGTGTGGAACACCCATTGAATTCCTTTCTCTTTTGCCCAGTCTTGGATGACTTTGGCAGCAAAATGAGAGCCATTGTCTGACTGGATTGATTGTGGCTTAGGAAGGGTACTAGACCACAGTTGTAAGGCTTTAATAGCGTTCTCTCCTGTGGCACGGGGAAAAGCCTCATCTTGCATTAGGCCTGATATTACTTCTACCCCTACTAGTACATTATATATCCTGTTAGACTTTCAGAATGGACTGATGTAGTCTATTTGCCAGGCATCCCACAATCCTTTACCCACCCGAATATGTAGCGGGTCATTCTTAAGAAGGTGTCTTTCTAACTGCGTGCGGCATTGGTCACAAGCTGAGATACAAGTCTGGCAATTTTCTTGGGTGACCAGCCAACCTCTCATTTGATCTTCTTGATACAAGTCTTTGGCCCCGTGTGTCCCCTTTTCACATGTAACCACTCTAAGAGTTGTTCCCAATTCTCCTCTACCGGTTCATCGGCCTGGTGGGAGGCAATCCATGCCACTGAGAAGTTCCCTTGTTTAGCAATAGTTAGAATATCCTGCCACTTTTCTTTTTGCCACACGGGTACTCTATTAATTTCCCACCCATTTTGATTGCAAAATGGAAGCCACTCGGTGCACCCTTTAAAAACACCAAAAGAATCAGTGTAGATATAGACAGGAGAGGTAGATCGAGCCTCATGCTGGAAAACACTCCACACAGCCACTAATTCTCCCACTTGAGCACTGCCCTCCCCTTCAGTGACTATTTTTTGGTCAGTTTTTATCTGTAGTGCAACTGCACGATATTTCCAGGTCTTTCCCTCTCACTTGGCAGAGGCGTCTGTAAATCAGACATTTTGCAACTGTTCTGAGAATGGGAGGGCTACCTGCAGAACAGGAGGGGGTGTATTGTCCTCCCGATCTGGGACTACTTCCTCTTCAATGACCAAATTCTTGGTAGCACCTTCAGACACCTTAAAGATGTCACAATAATGTTCTATTTGTGCATAACATTTTCTTACCGAAGCCTTTTGTGCCACCCGTCAGGGGGAGGCATTCAAGCTAAAACAGCATTGATTACCTTAAAAGGGCCTCTAAGCTCTATTGGCTGTTGATGGATGGTGTGTTCTGTTTCTTGCAAGGTCAGGCTAACTACAAACAGTCCCTTTTCCCATACTGTATACTGTTTCTCAGCGTCCTTGAAGCTGTGGGAGTAAAACCCAATAGGATGAGGGGGTCCTTCAGGGCCTTTTTGCCAAAAATGCATCGACTATCCTGACTGAGCAAATCCCCACTCAATTTGCATGGGGTCAGTAGGGTTATAGGGCCGAGGGCCTGGTGATTAGCTGCCTCAAATACTAAGAGTTGCAACGCTTCTTCGTGGACAGGAGTCCAGTCCCAAGACACACCTTTTTCACACTAAACTGTACAATGATAGAAATGCAATGATAGAAAAGACTGGGATATGTTTTCTCCAAAACATGAGCAATCCTAATGCATGTTGTAACTGTCTTTGATTCGGGCATTTTTACCTGGTCTAGTGTGGAAAGGGTGTCTTTAGAAATGCATGTCATTCCTCCTTTCCACCAAATACCTAAAAATTTAACCTCATTGGAGGGAGTCTGGACCTTTTCAGGTGGAATCTTTAATCCTAAACTCTCCAAATGGATGATAATGTCATTTTGTGTTTTTTGAACCTTTTCTATCTGGTTCCCTCCTATTAGCACATCATCTATATATTGTTAAATTCTAACTCCTTCTTCTGGTGGAATTAATTCTAGTTCCTTTGCTAAAGCATAGTGGGCTAATGTGGGAGAATGCTTATACCCTTGAGGGTAAAAGCCAGGTAAAAGCAAAATGATCTTGGTCTTCAGGTTGCAGAGGGACCATAAAAAACATATCCTTGACATCAGTGGTTGCCATAATGGGGTGAGCTTGCTCCTGGATAGTGGCTATGAGATCAGCTATATTTGGCACCACAGCTGTTAGTGGACCAGTGTTTGTATTTAATCTTCGATAATCTACAGTCAATCTCTATTTTCTATTTGGCTTTCGGACATGCCATACTGGGGAATTAAAAGGGGAGTGAGTAGAGACTATAACTCCTTGTTCTTTTAAATCTACTAACACTGGGGTTATTCCTTCCTGTGCCCTGAGAGGTAAAGAATAGGGTTTGATGTTTGTTATTTTTGAAGGGGGAAGTAGTGGCGCAGTTTGTAAAAGTCGCACCTCTACTGGAGCAGTGCCAAAAGACCAGCTCCCCTCCTCTGTGTCCTTCCACTTTCTACCTTCCAGGACATCCAGCCCTAAGAGACTGAGTGGGAACAGCCCAACAACAATTGATACTGGAATGGTTGCTTCCTCTCCTGGCAGCCGTAAATTAACTGTGGCTAGCGATTGAGCTTGGACATTGCTGAATGTGTCAGCTACAAATAACTGTCTCTTCAACACTGAAATGCCACTATGGGATGCATCCACAGTTTTTAAGACTGAGGTTTGGGCCCCAGTATCTACCAAAAATGTTATTGGGATTTGCTTAGGTCCTACAAAACAAGGTAATCATAAGATCACCTTGCTGATTCATAGTGAGCTGTCTAACATGCACCCATCCTCTGCCCTCCCCCGCCCACTGTCAGGGAACGAAGAAATTAGTTTCCCACTGGCACTGGTGGGTTTGCATCAGAAAGATCTAAAAGGGGAGGTGGCGGAGCACTAGGGATAGGGTCGCTTGGCACCTTTGTCTGGCCTGAAATTAAATTTTGGGGAATCATGGGTTTCTCGGGCTACCCCTTGACCAGTTTTTCTAACATATCACTCGGTAACCCATCCATTAGGTCCCAGGGAATGCCTTTCCACTATCCCATGGTCCATAATGCATTTCGTTTGTTTGGTATATCCCTCCTTCCCCTGGCAGCTTGGTGAGAGATTTCCTTATCTTTTGTTCTGGATGTAAGGGAATTTTTAACTCTGTCCATCTTAACCCTTTCGAGTCTTGTTTAGCAGGGGGAGCACTAACAGGACCGTATTTTTGCCCATAGTTAATTGTTTCTTGGGCGGCTTCTCCCCGTGTCCATACCCTTCAGTTTGGATTTCTATGATCAGGAGTTACTCTTTCTTCCAGGGCTGCGGCAACTCTCTCACATTGGGGTGCTGCTCTAATGGCTGCTTGCAGCTGTATACTGATCAGTTTCAAAGATTCTGAAAGTCCCCTTACTAATGGAGTCATTCGTTCAGGGTCTATTGGCATCATCATGGCGGACTCTTGTTGGGATCTAAGCTCATGGTTGTGCATGATTTGCAGGCAGGCCGCCTTTTGCACATTCTCCACTAACTGATCAACCAACCCAGTGATGGCAAGGGGGTCTCCTCGTTCTAAAGGATTGAGACCTCCAGCCCAATAAGCTGCCCTCTGGGTTAGGGACCAAGGAGCACCATGGTTGCCAGTAGTTAAAAACACTCCAGGACCCCAATATCCTTCGGCTTCCTTTTGACCTAACAGTATCTGATCCCCACCCGGCAATGACACTCTCCACACATATTCCATTTCTGACTCCCTAGGAGTACGACTAAATTCTTTCTTTAGTTTAGCTAATTCCATAGCAGTGTAAGGCACTTCCTTAGTAGTAACTACGAGGGGAATATCTTGGTCATCTTCCAATGCATATTCCGTTTTGACAAGAGGCCTGAGCCTCTATTGCCCCTTTAACAGAGCTCACCATCATCATATGCCAGCTCATTGGCAGTGATGGAAAGGCAGTGGATGAGGTGACTGGACGCCTCCAGCAATACAAAGAAAGTCTCCCTTCCTCATCTCCGCTGTGGAGAAACTGTCCTGGAAGGTCCAGCAACTCAAAGAGAGTATGTCCTACTCTCCACCTGTATGGTCCAGTATCTCAGCTATTAGGAGCAGGCATTTCTCTGCTCAAGAGAGAATTTAGAGGGCTCACACCACAAGGCACCCTGTGGATGTACCTGCATGACCATGGATAGAACATTAGGAAGCGGGATGGACAACCTACCTCAGCCTGAGAGGCATGGCTGTTAGTTGCAAGGAAGAACAATCACAAAAGGGGATCTTTTCAGGAAAAGTGCCACTCCAGTTTCCAGACAGAGTAGAAGGCCTGATCTTACTTCTGATCCTCTAGAAGGGACTTTTAAGTCATTTTTCCCAGAAGTGAATAACAGATACTATGACCAGAATTAGAGGGGTCCTGCCACCAGCCAGATGGAGAAAAGTGTAGCGTATGAAGGCACGGACCCCGGTTGGTGATACAACCAGAATCGTTTATTATAACCAACAGGCAGCTTATATAGTACCAGTGTATCTTCTTTCCCAACCGACACACCCCTGCAACCCCCAACTGCCAAGCGGGTGGAATTCCCCTCCATCAGTCAGGGGCACCAGGCATTGTTTACAGGGGGTCTGGAGATGCTCATGGGCCATCTTCTGCCATTGTTCCTGCTTCTTCTTCTGGTCTCTGCTTCTTCCACAATCCTGTTAACCCTCTGTTCTCCCACAGAAAAGGAAAAAAGAAGTTTATTGGACTGTGGATACAATGGTCTGCCACGTCAGACCCATAGGAGTACAAGGCTCTAGTGGACACTGGGATATTATGTACCCTAATACTATCAAGCTATAAAGGGGCAGAACCCATCAGTATTTTTGGAGTTTATGGGAACCCCAACAGTTGACTGTACTGGAAGATGAAGTGAGCCTAACTGGGAATGAGTGGCAAAAGCATCCCATTGTGACTGGCCCAGAGGCTCCATGCATCCTTGGCATAGACTACCTCAGGAGACGGTACTTTAAGGACCCGAAAGAGTCCTGTGGGCTTTTGGTATAGCTGCCTTGGAGATGGAGGAAATTAAACAGCTGTCTACCTTTCCCTGTCTCTCGGAGGACCCTTCTGTTGTGGGGTTGTTGAGGGTCGAAGAACAACAGGTGCCAATTGCTTCCAAAATGGTGCATTGGCAGCAAAACTGCCCCAACCGAGACTCTCTGATTCCCATGCATAATCTGATTCGTCAACTGGAGACCCAAGGAGTGATCATCAAGACTTGCTCACCCTTTAACAGTCCCATATGGCCAGTGCGAAAATTTAATGGAGAGTGGAGGCTAACAGTGGACTACTGTGGCCTGAATGAAGTCACGCCCTTGCTGAGTGCTACTGTGCTGGACATGCTAGAACTTCAATATGAACTGGAGTCCAAGGCAGCCAAGTGGTATGCCACAAACGATATCACTTATGTGTTTTTCTCAATCCCTTTGGCAGCAGAGTGCAGGTCACAGTTTACCCTCACCTGGAGGGACATCCAGTATGCTTGAAATTGACTGCCCCAGGGGTAGAAACTCAGCCCTACTATTTGCCATGGACTGATCCAGACTGCACTGTAACAGGGTGAAAATTCAGAACACCTGCAATACGTAGATGTCATCATTGTGTGGACCAACACAGCAGAAGTTTAGAAAGGGTATAAAATAGTTTGAATCCTTCTGAAAACCAGTTTTATAGCATCATAGAATCATAGAATGGTTAGAGTTGGAAGGAACCTTAAAGACCATCATCATTGGCACGGACACCTCCCACTAAACCTGGTTGCTCAAAGCCCTATCCAGCCTGGCCTCGAACACTTCCAGGGACGGGGCATCCACAACTTCCCTGGGCAACCTGTTCCAGTGCCTCACCACCCTCACAGTAAAGAATTTCTTTCTGGTATCTAATCTAAATCTCCCCTCTTTCAATTTAAAACCATTACCCCTCGTCCTATTGCTACACTCCCTGACAAAGAGTCCCTCCCCATCTCTCCTGTAGGCCCCCTTCAGATACTGGAAGGCTGCTATAAGGTCTCCCCGGAGCCTTCTCTTCTCCAGGCTGAACAACCCCAGCTCTCTAAGCCTGTCTTCATAGGAGAGGTGCTCCAGCCCTCTGATCATTTTCGTGGTCCTCTTCATCTGGACCAGTTCCAACAGGTCCATGTCCTTCCTGTGCTGAGGACTCCAGAGCTAGACACAGTACTCCACGTGGGGTCTCACAAGCGCAGAGTAGAGGGGCAGAATCAGCTCCCTCGACATGCTGGCCACACTTCTTCTGATGCAGCCCAGGATGCAGTTGGCTTTCTGGGCTGCCAGTGCACATTGCTAGCTCATGTTGAGCTTCTCATCCAGCAACACCATCCCAATTCCTTCTCCTCAGGCCTGCTCTCCAGCCATTCTCCGCCCAACCTATATTTGTGCCTGGGATTGCCATGTCCCAGGGGCAGGACCCTGCACTTGGCTTGGTTGTACTTCATGAGGTTCACATGGGCCCACCTCTCAAGCCTGTCCAGGTCCCTCTGGATAGCATCCTTTCCCTCCAGCATGTCGACTGCACCACACAGCTTGGTGTTGTCAGCAAACTTGCTGAGGGTGCACTCTATCCCACCATCCATGTCTCCAATAAAGATGCTAAACACCACTGGTCCCAATACCAACCCCTGAGGAATGCCACTCGTTACTGGTTTCCACTTGGACATTGACCCGTTGACTGCAACACTTTGAGTGCAGTCATCCAGGCAGTTCCTTATCCACTGAGTGGTCCATCCATCAAATCCTTTCCAATTTAGAGACCAGGATGTCGTGTGGGACAGTGTCGAACACTTTGCATAAGTCCAGGTAGATGACGTCTGTTGCTCTGCCCTTGTCTACCAATGCTGTGGCAATATCGAAAAAGGCCACCAATTTTTCAGGCACGATTTTCCTTTGGTGAAGCCACCTCCTTTTTTTCCACATGCCTTAGCAGAGACTCCAGGAGGATCTTCTCCATGATCTTGCCAGGCACAGAGGTGAGACTGACCGGCCTGTAGTTCCCCGGGTCTTCCTTTTTTCCCTTTTTGAAAATGGGGGTTATGTTTCCCCTTTTCCAGTCAGCGGGAACTTCACCAGACTGCCATGGCTTCTCAAATATAATGGAAAGTGGCTTAGCAACTTCATCCACCAGCTCCCTCAGGACCCATGGATGGATTTCACGAGGTCCCATGGACTTATGCACCTTCAGGTTCCTTAGATGGTCTCGAACCTGATCCTCTCCTACAGTGGGCGGTTTTGCCATAAAATGAAGTAAGGTCAATGGACCTACCCAGGAGATCCAGGTTTTAGGAATAAAACAGCAAGATGGATGCCATCAGATCCCAATGGATGTGATCAACAAAATAGCAGCTATTTCTTCACCGACTAGCAAAAGGAAGCACAAGCTTTCTTAGGAATTGTGGGGTTTTGGACGATGCCTATCCCAGATTACAGTCTGATTGTGATCCCTCTCTATCAAGTGACCCGGAAGAAGAAAGATTTTAAATGGGTTCCTGAGCAGTGACAAGCCTTTGAACAAATTAAACAGGATATAATCCATGCAGTAGCCTTGGGTCCAATCTGTGTGGGACAAGATGTTAAAAATGTGCTTTACACCGCAGCCGGGGAGAATGGCCCTACCTGGAGTCTCTGACAGAAAGCACCAGGGGAATCTCGAGACTGACCCCTAGGGTTTTGGAGCTGGAGATATAGAGAACCTGAGGCCCACTATACTCCAACTGAAAAAAAGATATTGGCAGATATTGGCAACATATGAAGTGGTTTGAGCTTCTTTGGAAGTGGTTGGTACTGAAGCACAGCTCCTCTTAGCACCTGGTACTGGGCTGGATGTTCAAAGGGAGGGTCCCTGCCACACATCATGAAACTGGTGCTACATGGAGTAAGTGGATTGCACTGATCACACAGTGAACTCGAATGGGAAACCCCAGTCACCCAGGAATTTTGGAATCGATCATGGACTGGCCAGAAGGCAAGGATTTTGGAATGTCACCGGAGGAGGAGGTGATGCGTGCAGAAGAGGCCCCACTGTATAATAATCTACCAGAAAATGAGAAGCAATATGCCCTGTTCACTGATGGGTCCTGCCAGATCATGGGAAAGCATCCAAAGTGGAAGGCTGCTGTGTGGAATCCTACACAACGAGTTGCAGAAGCCGCTGAAGAAGAAGGCAAATCGAGCCAGTTTGCAGAGGTGAAAGCCATTCAGCTGGCTTTGGACATTGCTGAGCAGGAACAATGGCCAATACTTTATACTGACTCCTGGATGGGGGCAAATGCCTTGTGGGGGGTGGTTACAGCAGTGGAAGCAGAGCAACTGGCAGCACAGAGGCAAACCCATCTGGGCTGCTGCTCTGTGGCAAGATATTGCTGCCCAGCTAGAGAAGGTGGTTGTGAAAGTACGTCATGTAGATGCCCATGTACCCAAGAGCCAGGCCACTGAGGAACATCAGAACAACCAGCAGGTGGATCAGGCTGCTAAGATTGAAGTGGCTCAGGTGGATTTGAATTGGCAACATAAGGGTGAATTATTCATAGCTCAAAGGGCCCATGACCCCTCAGGCCATCAAGGAAGAGACGCCACATATACATGGGCTTGGGACCGAGGGGTGGATTTGACCATGGACACTGTTGCACAGGTCATCCATGAATGTGAGACGTGCTGCAATCAAGCAAGCTGAGCAGTTAAAGCCTCTTTGGTATGGAGGATGATGGCTGAAATATAAGGATGGGGATGTCCAATGTGTACCTCATGGGGATTTACTTTTGGGTGAGAATAGCCAATGAATCAAACTGTATGATGTTAATTGCTAAATAACCCTGCCACTGTCTGTCATCATTATTATAATTGCTATATGCCATATCAATGGTACTACAGTAAGAATCATCCAAACTAACGACAGATGGACTTTGATGAAACTGAGAAAAGTGCAGTGGTGATGGGATCAGAACTGACCTCAGCAACTGGCATCCAGCAACTTCCTTGAGATCGATGTCTTCAACCCACAGACTGTGGGCATGAGCTGCACCAGATACACCAGCCACAAGCTCCTAACACAGCATGCAACAGTCCAGCACCACATACCATCTCTCTCGATCTGAAAGACTGTTATGACAGATGGAGCCCAAAGTGATGGATTAAATTAACTCAACAGACATTTTAGAGGAATTGCCTATAGACTAAGGGAATGATAGCTGTATGTGTGTAGATATATGTGGTGGTAATTAATTGGAAAGTGTATGATCTGGGCATGACGTAGATGGTATAGAATAAGGGTTGAATAATGTCCTGTTTCCAGCAGGGATAGGGTTAATTTTCACAAGGAGCTGGGACAGACATAGGTATTCAATACCACCTAATCCCAAAGCTGGGGGCAGTGGAAATCACTGTTTGGGAGTGGGCTGGGGGTTTCCCAGGTTCGGTGGGTGAGCTGTGGTACATTAATTCTGTTTTGTATATTATTTCAGCATTCTTGTTGTTTTCCTCTTTGCTTCGCTGTTCTGCTAAACTGCCTCAATCATCTCAACCCATGATTTTTGCCTTTTTCTTCCAATTCCACTCCTATCCCGTGGTGCAGGGGGAAGTGAGCAAGCAGCTGCATGGTTCTTTGTTGCCAGCTAGGGTTACACCACAACAGCTGCAAAGGGTTAATGGGCCACCCTTTGGTGGTAGCTTTATTTGACCGACCAGGTCATGTGACACCTGCAATCCCTCTGGTCCTAAAGGGATTTTGTTTTGCAAAAGGAGTGACAGCAAATTACTAGCTGGGGGAGCATTTGAGCCGCTGTACTGCGAGCATTTTATTTTGGCCCTGTCACCCCACAGCGTTTTGGGTACCTTTGGTACCTGGGTACCTTTGTGACTCAGGGATGGAGCAATGGCTCTCAGGCACCAGTCAGCTTTGAAACCCGGGAAGAGATGGGGGGAGCACCAGGCTGGAGGATGCTGCAGGGCCCCTCTCCTGCATGGGCTTCCCAGCTCCAGTTCATCAGGAGCATTGGGAGGAGCCGAGCTTGCGTGGGTTGCTTAAGTATATGTACATATATATGTCCATGCCCTACAAATATGGATGCATATGCTTTTTTCACGGAATCACCGAATTGTCAGAGTTGGAAGGGGCCTCTAGAGATCATCTGGTCCAACTCCCCTGCTAAAGCAGGATTGCCTAGAGCACATTACTCAGGACTGCATCCAGGCGGGTCTTGAAGATCTCCAGAGAAGGGGACTCCACGACCTCCCTGGGCAGCCTGTTCCAGTGCTCTGTCACCCTCACCATAAAGAAGTTCTTCCTCATATTTGAATGGAACTTCCTATGGTCCAGCTTGTTCCCGTTGCCCCTCGTCCTGTCACTGGGAACCACTGAAAAGAGTCCAGCTCCATCATCCTTCAACCCACCCTTTAGATAGTTATAAGCATTAATAAGATCTCCCTTCAGCCTTCTCTTCTCCAGACTAAAGAGTCCCAGCTCCTTGAGCCTTTCCTCATAAGGGAGATGCTCCAATCCCTTAATCATCTTTGTTGCCCTACGCTGGACTCTCTCCAGTAGTTCCCTGTCTCTCTTGAACTGGGGAGCTCAGAACTGGATGCAGTATTCCAGTTGTGGCCTCACCAGTGTGGAGTAGAGGGGGAGAATGACCTCCCTTGACCTACTGGCCATACTCTTTCCTATGCAGCCCAGGATTCCATTGGCCCTCCTGGCGACAAGGGCACATTGCTGGCTCATGGATAGTTTACTATCCACCAGGACCCCCAGATCCTTCTCCTCAGAAGTGCTTTCCAGAAGGTCCATCCCTAACCTATATTGGTGCCTGGCATTCTTCCTCCTCAGGTGCAGGACCTTACACTTGCCCTTGTTGAACCTCATGAGGTTCTTCTCTGCCCAGCTCTCCAGCCTGTCCAGGTCACGCTGGATGGTGGCACAGTCCTCTGGAGTGTCGGCCAGCCCTCCCAGTTTGGTATCATCAGCAAACTTGCTGAGGATACACTCTGTCCCCTCGTCCAGGTCATTGATGAATATGTTGAACAAGACTGGACCAAGTATTGACCCCTGGGGGACACCACTGGTTACAGGCCTCCAACTTGACCCTGCTCCATTAATCACAGCCATCTGAGTTCTGTCACACAGCCAGCTCTCAATCCACCTCACTGCCCCCTCGTCTAGCCCCCACTTCCTTAATTTCCTGATGAGGATGTTATGGGAGACAGTGTCAAAAGCCTTGCTGTAGTTAAGGGAGATGACATCTGCTGCTGTCCCTTCATCCAGCCAACCAATTATAACATCATAGAAGGCCATCAGATAGGTCAAGCATGATTTACCCTTGGTAAATCCATGTTGAACACTTCCATTAACTTCCTGTTCTTTAAGATGTTTGGAGATGATATCCAGAACAAGTCGCTCCATTACCTTCCCAGGGATGAAGGTGAGACCAATTGGCCTGTAGTTCCCTGGGTCCTCCCTCTTGCCCTTTTTTTAGACTGATATTGGACTTCCTCCAGTCCTCAGGCACTTCTCCTGTTCTCCAGGACCTTTCAAAGATGGTGGAGAGTGGCCCAGCAATAACATCTGCCAGGTCTCTCAGCACTTGCGGGTGCATCCCCTCAGGGCCCATGGACTTAAGCATGTCCAGTTTCGTCAAGTGGTCTCTAACCCAGTCCTCCTCTATTCAGGGAAAATCTTCCTCTCTCCAGACCTTCCCCCTTGTCTCCAGGGTCTGGGATTCATGAGGGACAGCTTTAGCAGGGAAGACCAAAGCAAAGAAGGCATTCAGTAACTCTGCCTTCTCTGTGTCTTCCACCACTAAGGCGCCCACCTCATTAATCAGTGGACCTACATTTCCCCTAGTCTTCCTTTTTCTATTGATATACTGAAAGAACCTCTTCTTGTTATCTTCAACCGTAGTGGCCAAGTTACATCCTGCTTGACCTTTGGCCCTTCAAATTTTCCCCCTGCATAGCTTCACTAAGTCTTAGTATTGCTCATAAGTTACCAACCCCCTTTTCCAGAGATCATAAAGTTTCCTTTTATTCCTGAGGTCCAGCCAAAGCCCTCTATTTAGCCTGGCTGGTCTTCTTCCTCGTCGGTTCGTTTTTTGGGACCTGGGGATGACCTCCTGTGCTTTTAAGAGTTCCTCCTTGAAGTATGACCAGCCTTCCTGGGCACCTTTGTCCTTCAGGTCTGTCTCCCAAGGACACTCTCAACCATGCTCCTAAACAGGCCAAAGTCTGCCCTTCAGAAGTCCAAGGTGGCAGTTCTGCTGGCTCCCTGCCTTGCTTCTCCAAGAATGGAAAGCTCTATCATTTCATGATCACTCTGCCCAAGATGACTGCCAACCTTTACATCCCCCACAAGACCTTCTCTGTTAACAAGCATCAGGTCCAGTAGGGAGCTTTCCCTGTTTGGCTCTCTCACCAGCTGTGTTAGGAAGTTGTCTTCCACACACTCCAGGAACCTCCGGGACTGTTCCCTCTCTGCTATGTTTTATTTCCAGCAGACATCTGGGAAGTTGAAGTCCCCCACAAGAACAAGGGTGAGCAATCAGGTCCATGGGATTCATCCGCAGGTCTTGAGGGAACTGGCAGATGAAATTGCTAAGCCACGATTCATCATATTTGAGAGGTCGTGGGAAAAGGGGGAATATAACCCCCATTTTAAAAATGGAAAAAAGGAAGACCTGGGGAACTACAGGCCAATCAGTCTCACCTCTGTGCCCAGCAAGGTCATGGAGCAGATCCTCCTAGAAACTATGCTAAGGCACATGGAAAATGAGGAGATCGGTGACAGCCAACATGACTTCACTAAGGGCAAATCATGCCTAACAAATTTGGTGGCCTTCTATGATGGGGTTAGAGCATTGGTGAATAAGGGAAGAGCAACTGACATCATCTACCTGGAATTGTGCAAAGTATCTGACACTGTCCCGCACAACATCCTTGTCTCTAAATTGGAGAGACATGGATTTGACAGATGGACCACTTGGTGGATAAGGAACTGGCTGGATGGCTGCACTCAAAGAGTTGTGGTCAATGGCTCAATGTCCAAGTGGCGAGTGGCATTCGTCAAGGATTAGTACTGGGACCGGTGCTGTTTAACATCTTTGTCGGAGATGTGGACAGTGGGTTTGAATGCACCCTCAGCAAGTTTGCCGACGACACCAAGCTGCATGGTGTAGTTGACATGCTGGAGGGAAAGGATGCTATCCAGAGGGACCTGGACAGGCTTGAGAGGTGGGCCCATGTGAACCTCATGAAGTACAACCAAGCCAAGTGCAGGGTCCTGCACCTGGGACATGGCAATCCCAAGCACAAATACAGGCTGGGCAGAGAATGGCTGGAGAGCAGGCCTGAGAAGGACTTGGGGGTGTTGGTGGATGAGAAGCTCAACATGAGCGGCAATGCGCGCTGGCAGCTCAGAAAGCCAACTGCATCCTGGGCTGCATCAGAAGAAGTGTGGCCAGCAGGTCGAGGGAAGTGATTCTGCCCCTCTACTCCACTCTGGTGAGACCCCACCTGGAGTACTTAGTCCAGCTCTGGGGCCCCGAACATTTAGGCCCACCTTTTTAGGTGCTGTTGGGAAGGAAAGCTTCAAAGGAGGTTGCAGTACTACTCCCTCACCTGAGAAGAAGGAAGAGGAGGTTGGTTATTTTGGTCTGCCTGTGCCCCATGTCTGTTTCCAGTCTGACAGTGTTTCATTTGACTCCTAATGCTGAGACCTGAGCAAATCATATCCTAAATCCACAAGTCAACCTGCCTCTTCTTGAGGGTGAACAGTGCAGAGGCATTCTCCCCCTCTACTCCGCTCTTGTGAGACCCCACCTGGAACACTGTGTCCAGCTCTGGAGTCCTCAGCACAGGAAGGACATGGACTTGTTCAAACGGGTCCAGAGGAGGGCCACGAAGATGATCAGAGGGCTGGAGCACCTCTCCTATGAAGACAGGCTGAGAGAGCTGGGGCTGTTCAGCCTGGAGAAGAGAAGGCTCTGGGGAGAACTTATAGCGACCTTCCAGTGCTTAAAGGGGCCCTCCAGGAAAGATGGGGAGGGACTCTTTATCAGGGAGCAGAGTGATAGGATGAGGGGTAATGGTTTTAAATTGAAAGAGGGGAGATTTAGATTAGATACCAGAAAGAAATTCTTTACTGTGAGGGTGGTGAGGCACTGCAACAGGTTGCCCAGGGAAGCTGTGGATGCCCCTTCCCTGGAAGTGTTTAAGGCCAGGCTGGATGGGGCTTTGAGCAACCTGGTCTAGTGGGAGGTGTCCCTGCCTATGGCAGGAGGGTTGGAACTCGATCTTTAAGGTCCCTTCCAACTCTAACCATTCTATGATTCTGTGAAAACAGAGCCAAGGCTGCCAAGGCCTTTGCCATTAGCACACTAGCAGGTGGTCCAGATGGTGAAAGCAAGAACATTGTTTTTCACTGCTGATGGCTCACACTCTACTATTAGTGTCTGCACATCCTCTCAGCTTCAAACAGGGCTCATGGCTGGAACTCAAGATCTGCTTCCTTTGGCCCAGCTTGCCAACCTCTTCCCATGCTCCCAAGGCATCTTCATCACATGGACACCTGGTCAGTTCCTTGCTTTGTACCCAGGGACAAGGGTTTCTGTGGCCATGGGCTGCCTCACATCATGCACACAACAAATGAATGGGGACTTCAGAGTGTGACTCCATCCTCCCACCTCCACCTTCTAGAAAGGTTCCCAAGGTCATGGTCCCTGTGACTTCATGCAGCCCTCAGAGGAATAGCATAAGGCAGAAGAAGCCCACTTCACCCACTAGGAACCTGGTAGACCAGAATAATAGGAAAAAATAAAGGGTTAGGAAGGACTGCCCCAGATCATCTAATCCATCCTGTGCTGATCCAGGGCCAGCACTACTTAAAGCTTTCCAACAGGCACTGGTCTAGCCGTAAAAGTTTCCAGCAGTGGAGATGTAGCATTTCTTCAGCTGCCTCTTTTTGCTAAATGGAATTTCCCCATAAATCTGACCCCAAGGTCCCCTGTTGTTTCTTGAACTATCAGAAGTAAACTCAGAGAGTACTTTTTTTTACTTTCTCTTTACAGCATCCCCCTGTGCACTTGGAGACCATCTTATCTGTTCCTGGAAGCAGGGTAAACCCAAGCTCCTTCAGCCTGTGCTTGGAGGCCAGGTCATCCAGACCTCTGACCAAACTCACTGTTATGTTCCACAACCCTGCTAAGTGGGCGCACACCTTTCTAGAGCCCAGGTGTCCCATCGCCTGCTCTCTTCCTGGACCCCACCAAGACTGACTTAAGTAACTCCTGCACTACAGGATCATTCACAAGTGATGCCCTAAATCCTCACTGAACAAAGCTCAGAGATAAATTAAAACAGTTGTCCCTGTAGGACGGAAGGGGACAGAACCTGGATGCAGTGGCAGCAAGCTGCAGGACATATACCCCCTTGTCCTCATCCCAACAGCTGCAACACAGTCCCCGTTTCTCCCATTACCACTGCACCAGCTGCCAAGTTGGGCTGGAGATCTGAGCACCTCTTGGTATGAGGCTGACTTGCAAATGGCTTTGTGGTAATTTTTTGCTTTAGTCTGGGCTAACATAGTTTTAAACAGCAAACAAGCATGCCAGAAGATACAAATTTTTGCAACGAGCCACCTGCATTGGCTTTGCTAGCAGCAGGCTCGTGAGCAGTTTAGCTTGAAACCAGGCCAAGGTGGAGAGAGCTTCCCTCCTACCATTCCTTGTCATGCTGCAAAATATCTACTGCTCCTAGTACCTGTGCTGAGATATGGAGCAATGCAATACAAACAGGGCAGACCCTCCCTACCCCAAGTGAGAAGTGCAGAGCTGAGTGCCAGCGTCTTCAGGACCTGCTGCCCTGCCCAGGCCAACCAAATCCCACAGGCTCAGCAAAGAGCCATTGCACAGCACAGAAACAGCCTTTGGAAACAGCAGGGATCAACCCAGTGGACTTCAGGCCTGCTTTCACACCAGGCAGGCAATGAAATCCTTGCAGACTCCAACATCAGGAATTCCCTGGGGTAGCTGGCCTTGGCAGGGACAGAGGAGGATGCTGGAGCATTGTGCAGTAGCTGGGAAATGAAGCCAAGCACTGTGAGAAGAGGGTGAATCTGTAGCCATAGCATATCCGGGACACTTCTGCTTTTGTTGTGCTGTAGACATACCTGCTCAAAGGCACAGGAAGATGCTTGCTAAATAATATATATACACATGTTTGTATTTTTTCCTTTTGAAGTAATTCAAATTCCACTGAAAAAAAATCTAAAGAAAGTTCTTTAGGAAACTGCCCGACCGTTCGAGGTGCCTCTGCAGACTGCTTGTTGCCTGGTTTTGGCAATATTTCTGCCTTAAATGCTTGTTGCAGACTCGGGCTATGATATCACCTGGAGAGGGGCTTCAAAAGATGAGCAATAGGACTGATCTGGCCTGCAGAAGGTGGCAGGCAGCTGAAGTTAAAATTACTGAAAGTAACAGTGGAAAGCTCAGAATTTATATCAGATATAATGTATTACAAGTAAGATTTATAAAAAGATTACAGAAAGCAGTTAGTTAAAGCTACTGGCAGTAAACAGGGATTAAAATATTTATCTAGCTGTAAAAATATGTATAATGGAGTCATTTATTCAGTTATGTAAAGAAGCTGCTTACTTTAAACTGACAACAAATAACGCTCTTAATATCACTAATATTTTACAATGTCCATGTATCAAAATCCTTCCATGCCTTTCGCTTCCAAGCAAAATCCTCTTGTATCTAATCAGTGCATAACACAGAATTTCTTCAAGCGACAGACACGCTCACAAGGGGGCAATGCAGTTATTTGCCTTTCTGCCTCCCCTCTCCCAGGCTGTAGCATTTGGAGATCAGCTCCTTCCATTCTCTTCCCTCTGGGAGGGAGTGTGATGCTGGTTACAAGGCAGCTGGCTGCTAATATTTCCTGCATTTTTACATCGCTCTTCCAGTTATTGTATTTCTTCTAGTTTTGCTCTCTGTAATTAGTATTATTTTACAGGATGGTCAGGTCTGTGTTTGGGAAGTGGTTGAGATGTGGGCCCTCCACAGCTCCAGTCTAACTTTTGAACCTTTTTACATAAAAGCATCCCTCTTTTTGACCAAGCCCTCGCTGCAGTCACCTACTGCAATATGCCTTCAGTTCAGCACCCGAGCCACATCATCTATGTGGTGATCAGTAAATGTAAGGTAACCACTTACTGCCCCAGTAAAAATTTATTGATGACCATGACCGGGATTAGAGGTTTCACTTTTAACTTTTTTCAGTCGCCTACTTGCCAGGAATAACTTTCAACGTGTTGTACATCTATAATGATGCGGAAGCTTCGGACACCATACATGACAACCAATGTGATCAGGTAGATGCCACCTTATTGCACAGATAGCTCAGCTTTTATAGACAATTCCCAGGTGATGCCTTTATAGTGGACTATTATTAGCAGGTGATAACTAGTTACATTTTTTTATAGTTGGCTATTATTAGCTGTTTACACACACAGTCTTTTCTCTTTTTTTTTATTCTACTCAAGGTCTTACTTATCAGTACATTCAGAAGACAGCTACTGCTTTTCTGCCAGCTTCATTAGTTTACAAATCACAACTTAACCGTTTAGTAACCTTGAGGCCTGCACTGTTGTCAAGGGCCTGGACTATTGTCAGAGGCCTATTGTCAACAGCTGCCCAGAGCTTGGGGTGCTCACAGGATGACCATTAATTTCTAAGAATTCTCCCACA
>QJSC01021748.1:0-19510 GCA_003697955.1 Calidris pygmaea | reverse complement strand
GTCTCTATCATCCATCATTGCCAGGTTCCAGCACTCATTACAACCAGTTGCCTGGGTGCCTGCATGTTTGTGTGGGGCCTCTGTCTGGGTACCCACAGTTTTTTTTCTAATGGCCTTTGACCGAGTCCCAACCATGACTTGATATGATCTCTTCAGCAGTAACTTGTTTTGTGATTTGTGTGTTTGTTTCAAGTTTTTTTTGCGTGGTGGTGTGGTGGTTTTTTTTTTTTTCCTCCCCCCTCCTGTTGTGCACCACAAGCTGCGGCAGCTAGCTGCCACCGCCTCACCAACCGACCGAGCGTCTGCTCTGACCGCGTTTAAATCCCCGCGGCCGCACCCCCTCCACGCCTGATTGGCTGCCGCAGACTTCCGGGTTCTGGCTGGGGCTCGGGCTGTGAGTGGGGGGTCCCTGAGGTCGGAAACCCCTCCGTACAGCGCGATCCGACCTTCCCCGCGAGCTCACCGTAGTTCTCGTCGCCAGTGCTGCTGGTGCTGCTGCCGCCGCCTCGCCGACCGGTCATGTTTCTTTACTGTAAACATGTGGAAATTCTTTGCTAAAAACACAATATGGGAAAAGCAAACTTTCATGAAAACTAGATCAAGGAATGACTGAGCCAATACAGTTCATATGAAAATAAAAAATAATACTCAAAATAAAGAAAGCCTGGAGCTTTCTTGGTGTCTTACAATGATCAGGAATATTTTATTTGTGAATATAATTACTTTGTGTTTTTCTTGAGGTTTGCCAAATTCTAGCAAGCCCTTTTGTTCTCTTTTTTATATCTCTTTACACTTTTTGTTTATAGACATTACTACAGAAGAACCCAAGTGTTATGAAAAAGATTGGTGTTATTATATTTCTGGCCAGACGGAAATGAGGAATTTTCAGAGTCTTTCCTGGAAGAAAAGGCATGTGATGTTGTCATTTTTCTAAATTAGGTAGTTTTGGACATTTCAAAACTATTGTCCTGGTCTGAGGTAAAACAGAACCAATTTTTTTTTCCAGTAATTTTACTTTTCAGTTAAGCGTCTCCTAACTAACTTCATTTTCTGAAATTAACAGCATATTGTTCAGGCAGTGTCTGCTTCTAGCAGATAACGTCTGATGTTTATACCAAGGAATGATATGCAGAGAGGCTCCTGCTTATACTTATTGCTGTAACAACCAAGGTCAGCTAACTTTGTTATGTGCCCTGATGGAGGGTCAGAAGCGGAAGAGTGTAGCGGGGTTGCACCTGCTGGGAGGAGCGGACAGGACAGATGACCCAAACCTGACCAACAGGGTATTCCATCCCATGTGCATCATGCTCAGTATAAAAGCAGAGGGATCAAAGGGTCAGCCCTTTTTCTTCAACGGCCAGCTTCCAAGGAAGACTGTCTATTCATCTGCCTTTGATCCTGATCCATGCATTCCTGACTCCAGTTCCTGAGTTCAGCTCCCATTCATTGCTGATTCCAGTCTGGGACTTTCCCCAGTGCCTGCCGATTATGTGATCATCATCCTGGGAGCTCGATACTGGTTTTATATATATTGTATTCTTTTCTTTTTAATATGATCTGTTTTATTATTAAAAATATTTCATTAAAGTAGTTTTAGCTTTCTTTTCAACCCATAAGTCTTTCTCCCTTCTCTTGGGAAGGGAGAGAGGTTAAAGAGAGCATCTATCATTAGTTTCAGTGGCCAGACCAGCCTAAACCATGACAGCTATGCCTCAGGCTACTGGTTGCTCTGCAAATAAAAAGGCAGGACTCTGTATGCTGGAATACTGAGTTACCTGTTTTGCTGAACCCTGCATTGCACATGTAACTATTTTACAGGGACTGAATTCCCAGAGACAACTTCCCATTAACATTACTGTCTCTTCACCATCTTGGTAGTGCAAATGGATACTTACTCCAACATATGTACATACACACAGATGAACCTGCAGCTACACACAAATGTATGTATGCATTTATCCCTAAAATGCATACATATTATATCTTTGTCTAGATTTTTTTTATAAGTGCATTCAGACAGCAAGTACAAAACTTCTGTTTTACATGTGATGCTTATGGCGATCTCATCTTGACATCAGTGGAAGACTGGTCATGCAAACAGTCAAGGGTCAGCCCCTTTTGTGATATCATAGAATCATTTAGGTTGGAAAAGATCCTTAAGATCATTGAGTCCAACAGTTAACCTAACACTGACAGGTCCACCACTAAACCATGTCCCTAAACACCACGTCTACACATCTTTTAAATGCCTCCAGGGATGGCGACTCAACCACTTCCCTGGATAGCCTGTTACAATGCTTAATAACCCTTTCAGTGTAAAAGTTTTTCTTAATATCCAAAATAAACCTCCCCTGGCGCAGCTTGAGGGCATTTCCTCTTGTCCTATTGTCTGTTACTTGGGAGAAGAGACCAACCCCCACCTCTCTACAACCTCCTTTCAGGTAGTTGTACACAGTGATAAGGTCTCCCCCAGCCTCCTTTTCTCTAGGCTAAACAATCCCAGTTCCCTCAGCCGCTCCTTATAAGACTTGTTCTCCAGACACCTCACCAGCTTCATTGCCCTTCTCTGGACACACTCCAGCACCTCAATGCCTGTCTTGTAGTGAGGGGCCCAAAACTGGACACAGTATTCCAGGTGCAGCCTCACCAGTACTGAGTACAGGGGGACAATCACTTCCCTAGTCCTGCTGGCCACACTATTCCTGATAGAGGCCAGAATGCTGCTGGCCTTCTTGGCCACCTGAGCTCACTGCTGGCTCATGTTCAGCCAGCTGTTGACCAACACCCCCAGGTCCTCTTCTGCCAGGCAGCTTTCCAGCCACGCTTCCCCAAACCTGTAGCATTGCACGGGGTTGTTGTGACCCAAGTGCAGGGCCCGGCACTTGGCCTTGTTGAACCTCATAGAACTGTCCTCAGCCCATCGATCCAGCCTTTCCAGATCCCTCTCCAAAGCCATCCTACCCTCAAGCAGATCAACACTCTCACCTAACTTGGTGTCGTCTGCAAACTTACTGAAGGTGCTCTTGATCCCCTTGTCCAGGTTGTTGATGAAGATATTAAACAGAACTGGCCTCAGTACTGAGCCCTGGGGAACACCTCTCGTGACCGCCCACCAACTGGCCATTGTGACTCAATGGGAGGGTCTCCCTGACAGCTTGTCTGACCCTGTCCTCTGTACAGTAAGTAATCAAGTGTACCTTGCCATCGAATCTCGTAAAACACTGTCGCATTTACTACTTTGTTAAATCCCTGTTTTATATTAATAAATATTTCACTACTTCTCTCTTATGAGTGAAGTTAATCACTATGCCAGTGACAGAAGCTGGTTAATATTCAAGGATCACCTCCTCCAAGCTAAGGAGCGGTGCATCCCAAGAAAGAAGTCAGGCAAAAAAGCCAAGGAGGCCTGCATGGATGAACAAGGAGATCCTGGACAAGCTCAAAAACAAAAAGGAGGCCTACAGAGGGTGGAAGCAAGGACAAGTAGACCGGGAGGAATACAGAAAAATTGTCTGAGCAGCCAGTGATCAGGTTAGGAAAGCTAAAGCCCAGATAGGTTTAAATCTGGCCAGGGACATCAAGGATAACAGGAAAAACTTTTATAAGTATGTCAGAGATAAAAGGAAAGCTAGGGAAGATGTGTGTCCTCTCTGGAAGGAAACAGGAGACCTGGTCACCCAGGACATGGAGAAGGCTGAGGTTCTTAACAATTTTTTTGCCTCAGTCTTCACTGATAACCTCTCTCCTCATACCTCCTGAGTTGAAAGACCAGGCAAAAACAGGGGCTATGAGAATGAAGAACTGCCAAAAGTAGGAGAAGACCAGGTGAGAGACCTAAGGAACATGAAGGTGCATAAGTCCATGGGACCTGACAAAATCCATCCATAGGTCCTGAGGGAGCTGGTGGATGAAGTTGCCAAGTCACTTCCCGTTATATTTGAAAAGTCGCAGCAGTCTGGTGAAGTTCCTGCTGACTGGAAAAGGTGAAACATAATCCCCATTTTCAAAAAGGGAAAAAAGGAAGACCCGGGGAACTACAGGCCGGTCAGTCTCACCTCTGTGCCCGGCAAGCTCATGGAGCAGATACTCCTGGAAACTATGCTAAGGCATGTGGAGAATAAAGAGGTCATTGGTGAGTGCCAACATGGCTTCACCAAGGGCAAGTCATACCTGACAAATTTGGTGGCCTTCTACGAATGCGCTACAACATTGGTAGATAATGGGAGAGCAACAGACGTCATCTACCTGGACTTATGCAAAGCATTTGACACTGTCCCGCATAACATTCTGGTCTCTATACGGGAGAGACATGGATTTGATGGATGGACCACTTGGTGGATCAGGAACCAGCTGGATGGCCACACTCAGAGGGTTGCGGTCAATGGCTCAATGTCCAAGTGGAAGCCAGTGATGAGTGGTGTTCCTTAGGGGTCAGTACTGGGACCAGTGCTGTTCAACATCTTTGTTAGAGACATGGACAGTGGGATAGAGTGCACCCTCAGCGAGTTTGCCAATGACACCAAGCTGTGTGGTGTGGTCGACACGCTGGAGGGAATGAATGCCATCCAGAGGGATCTGGATAGGCTTGAGAGGTGGGCCCGTCTGAACTTCATGAAGTTCAACCAGGCCAAGTGCAAGGTCCTGCCCCTGGGACATAGCAATCCCAAGCACAAATACACACTGGGCGGAGAATGGCTGGAAAGCAGCCCTGAAGAGAAGGACTTGGAGGTGTTGGTGGATGAGAAGCTCAACATGAATTGGCAATGTATGCTGGCAGCTCAGAAAGCCAACTGCATCCTAGGCTGCATCAAAAGAAGCGTGGCCAGCAAGTCAAGGGAGGTGATTCTACCCCTCTACTCTGCTCTTGTGAGACCCCACCTGGAGTACTACATCCAGCTTTGGAGTCCTCAACACAGGAAGGACATGGAGCTGTTGGAATTGGTCCAGCAGAGGGCCACAAAGATGATCAGAGGGATGGAGCACCTCTCCTATGAGGACAGGCTGAGACAGTTGGGATTGTTCAGCCTGGAGAAGAGAAGGCTCTGGGGAGACCTTGTAACGGCCTTCCAATACCTGAAGGGGGCCTACAGGAAGCATGGGGAGGGACTCTTCATCAGGGAATGTAGTGATAGGACAAGGGGTAATGGTTTTAAACTGAAAGAGGGGAGATTTAGATTAGGTACTAGGAAGAAATTCTTTACTGTGAGGGTGGTGAGGCACTGAAACAGGTTGCCCAGGGAAGCTGTGGATGCCCCATCCCTGGAAGTGTTCAAGACCGGGCTGGATGGGTCTTTGAGGGAGGTGGGAGGTGTCTAGTGGGAGGTGTCCCTGCCCATGGCAGGGGGGTTGGAATTCGATGATCTTTAAGGTCCCTTCCAACTCTAATCATTCTATGATTCTAGGATATTTCCTGTGTATTATTCATACATTCTTCCATCTCACTCTCAGCTTTAACGCATTGTGTCTCTGGGAAACTATTTCCCAGTTATCAGATGCCAAACCTTTCTTAACTCTGGTATAATGAATCCAAGGTTTCACTCTGTGTAATTTCACAGCTGTATAAGTCATTAAAAGAACTTGAAAAGGTCCTTTTCACTTTTCTTGCAAGGGTTCGTCACTCTAGTTTTTCAGATAGACCCAATTTCCTGGCTGAAACGGATGGACTACTGTATCCAGCCCAACAGGTGTCCTCTGATGTAGTTACCTATTAAGGGAAGAAGTAACTTTTCCCAGATAAATTACATATTCCTTGGTATGCTGTTTTCCTAATATTATCTTATTCCCTGGCTCTCGAGACAAACTCTGGTAAGGTCACCCATAAAGTATTTCAAATGGTCTAACTTTCTCCTTTGACCTAGGAGTGATCCTAGCCCTTAACAAAGCTAAAGGGAGAGCATTTGGCCACTTCAGTTGTGTTTCCTGACAAATCTTGCTCATCTGTCTTTTTAATGTTTGATTCATTCTCTCTACCTGCCCACTTGATTGGGGTCTCCAAGGGGTATGTAAATCACATTTTACCCCTAAAACCCTTACTAAAGCCCAAACCACTTCTGCTATGAAGTGGGCTCCCCTATCTGATGACATTGCAATCAAGATTCCAAACCTTGGAATAATCTCCTTTAGTAATACTAAACACTACCTCCCGTGCCTGATTGGTATGACAGGAAAAAGCTTCAGGCCATCCAGAAAAGGTGTCCACTAGTACCAACAAATACCGGTACCCGAGTTTCCTGGGAAGCTCAGAAAAATCAATTTGCCAATAATCTCCTGGTGTATTTCCTTTCTTTATTGTTCCTGGTGAGGGGTCTTGGCTTACTTTGGGAATTAGTCTTCTGACATATCTCGCATTTGTTTACAACGCTTTTTGCAATACTGGTCATTCCCATTCCCAGAGCATGTCTTAGTATTATTTATTAAAGCCTCCATTGCCCAATGAGTTTCTTTATGGGTTTTCTCTAAAATGTCTTTCATAAGATTCTCAGGTAATATCACACACTGATCTTTGGTCATCCACCATCTGTTTTCATCCTTATCAGACATTAACAATTTAGCTAATTGTTCATCCTTTTCAGTATACTTGGGAGGCTGACTTAAATGTTGACATCTTTCAGGCCACATCCTGAGGATTTTCTTTTCTGCAGCTTGCCTGGCAGTCATATCTATTTCCCAAAATGATGAAAGAATTGTCGAATTGATGAGTCTTACAGTGCATCACAGCAATTTGTGTAGGCAACTCCACCACTTCTAATAACTTCTTTATTAAATTTCCATATTTAACTGGTGTTCCTTGAGTGGATGGGAGACCCCTTTCCTTCCACAATGCCCCGTGGACATGTAGCACCCTGAAAGCATATTTTGAGTCAGTCTGTATGTTAGCAATTTTCCTAGCCACTATTTCTAAAGCTCTGCTTAATGCGATTGATTCTGCTTTTTGTGCTGAAGTTCCTGGAGGGAGTGCTTCTGCCTCTATAACTTCTAGGATTACAGCATATCCTGCCTTCCTAGTTCTGTTATCAACAAAACTACTCCCATCCAGAAATAGAATAATTTCTGATGAGTCTATAGGTTCATCCTTTAAATCTGCTCGACTAGAATAAACCTGTTCAATTGTTGCCAAACAGTCATGTTCTAATTCTGTCTCACTTGGTAAAGGTAACAAGATTTCTGGGTTCAATACTGAAGTCACTTTTAATTCTACATCATCCTGTTCTAATAAAACAGCTTGATATTTCATTATTTGGCTGGGGGATAACCAATGCCCCCCTTTTTGCTCTAAAACAGCAGTCGCCACAATGGTACCTGAACAATCAGCTTGTGCCCCAGGGTTAACTTCTGTGCCTCTTGTATAAGCATTATGGCAGCCACCACCACCTGCAAACATGAAGGCCAGCCTTTTCTTACTTGGTCCAGTTGCTTGGAAAAATATCCTACCAGTCTTTTCCAGGATCCAGTCTTCTGAATCAATATTCCCAAAGCAACATGTTGTTTGTCATAAACAACTCAAAAGGTTTTTCCAGGTTTGGTAATCTGAAAGCCAGGGCAGCCATGAGCATGCGTTTCAATTGAACAAATGATTGTCTGCATTCCAGAGTCCATTCTAGGAGATTTCCAGGCCCCTTGATAGCTTCATACAAGGGTTTCGTTAACAAGCTGAACTTAACAATCCACATGCGACACCATCCAGCCATTCCCAGAAACGCTCTCAGCTTCTGTTTAGAGTTTGGTTCAGGTATTTGACAGATTGCCTCTTTCTGCTCTATTCCCAGGCTCTGTTCTCCCTGCATAATCGTAAAGCCCAGATAAACAAGGGCCTGCTACACCACTTGTGTCTTCTTCTGAGCTGCCTCTAGAAAATTCAAAAGGTCAAATGTATAGTGCACACAATCGGGTTTTGTCTGTGTCCCCAGGAGAATGTCGTCCACATACTGTAACAAGATTACAGCCCCATTTTCTCTCTGCCAATTCTCTAATTTTTTAGCCAGTTGATTGCCAAAAATTGTGGGACTATTTTTAAATCCTTGCGGTAACACAGTCCAACATAATTGTGTTTTCTGTCCCATAGTGGGACTTTCCCACTTAAAGGCAAGCAACTTCTGACTTTCTTCTTCTAGTGGAATGCAAAAGAAAGCATCTTTTAAATCCAATGCAGTAAACCATTGATCTGTTTCTTTTATGGTGGTCAGCAAAGTATACAGATGAGCCACTACTGAGTGTATATCTTTTACAATTTGATTAATAGTGTGCAAATCTTGGACTAATCTATACTCATTGGTATGCAGTTTCTTTACTGGCAAAATGACAGTATTATACTCTGATTGATATTCTCACAACAGTCGGCATTTAATACACTTTTCTATCAATGGTTCAAGTCCTCTTTTTGCTTCTAATTTTATTGGATATTGTTTTCGTCTTACTGGTCGTGCAATTTTTACTAGTTCCACTGCTTTAGATCATCCTGGCATCCCTGCTTCCCATACAAGAGGATTCACTGCATTCATCACTTCTTCTGGGACTGTAGATGTTCACACATCTTTGCTTTGCTGGAATAAGAAAACTTGCACCTCCAATGCTTTTTCTTCTGGTATTTGCACATGGATATGATTATCTTCAAATACAATTTGAGCATTAAGTTTACTTAATAAATCTCTTCCCAATAATGGTATAGGGCAATCGGGTACATACAGGAATTTATGCATAAACACTCAGGATCCATATCCGCATTTCATAGGTTGAAAGAAAGGCCCTATTTCTCTATTCCCAGTGGCATCAACAATAGACATATTTTCACTGCTTACTTTTCCTTTACAAGAATGAAAAAGAGAGCATGCTGCTCCTGTATCCACTAAAAATCCTACCTTTTCATTTCCCAGCTTCAGGGTAACCAGGGGTTCTGCTGGGGGCACTTCTGAGTTTTTCCCTGGTCCCCATCACTAAGAATCCTGGTCCAGAGTAAGTAACTCTGTTACCCCGGGATTTTCCATGTTTTGGGGAAATAGTTTCTGAAATCTATTCTGGAGACATTCTCTCTTCCAGTATCCTTTTCGTCTACACAATGTGCACTGATCCCTTTCCAGAGTGGGGCAAAGATTCCCATCTCTTTCCTCTATACTCCGATCCCTTCTATTCCCATTCCATTTCCTTCCTCTCTGATTCCCTTCTGCAATAGCTGCCACTAGCAATCGTACGTTCCTCACTTGCTCTCTGCCCCATCTATGTTTCTCCCCCTCTTCCCTATTGTTATACACTTTCCAAGCAGTCTCTAACAATTTATTTATTGATCTTGCATCTTTCCCTTCTAATCTCTGTAACTTCTTTTTTATGTCTGGATTGGATTGTCCAATAAAAGTATTAGTTATAGACAAAGCATCAGCTTAATTTTCTGGATCCATATCTGAATATTTTCGGGCCGTCTCACATAACGTCTCATAAAAGGCCGAGGGGGTTTCATCTTTTTCTTGAACCACTTGATACAGCTTTGACATGAGACTTCTCTCAGCTGCTTATAGAATATTTCATCTGCCTCTTCCTTCTGGTTGGGTGGTCTATAACAGACTGCCACCATGATATCTGCCTTGTTGGCCTTGTTACCAAAGACAGGCCTCTGCTTTGTTTATAGCCATATGCTAACTAAAATGTTGTTTGCTTCTGACTAACCTTCTTACTGTGTGAGAAAATAGTTAATTACTGAGCTTCTTGCTGTGTGAGAAAATAGTCACTGAGCAGATGTTACAAATAGTGATAATGACGAGACAGCTAGAAGTAGTTAATCACTTCAAGGTTCTCTCATACGTCAAAATATGTACTCCTATACGAATTAAGACAGAGCTGTGGCTACTTCACGGAATATCTTTATCATCCTCAAGAAGTCGGCAAACTTACAGTAAACTTCTACTGTCCTGAGATGACTCAGTACCTTAAAAGGATAATGTGAGGAAGGGTATCCCTACCCAAATGACCACCGAGGAACTCACGCCTCTGCAGAAGGAAGAGGCAGATGAAATATTCTATAAGCAGCTGAGAGAAGTCTCATGTCAAAGCTGTATCAAGTGGTTCAAGAAAAAGATGAAACCCCCTCGGCCTTTTATGAGACGTTATGTGAGACGGCCCGAAAATATTCAGATATGGATCCAGAAAATTAAGCTGATGCTTTGTCTATAACTAATACTTTTATTGGACAATCCAATCCAGACATAAAAAAGAAGTTACAGAGATTAGAAGGGAAAGATGCAAGATCAATAAATAAATTGTTAGAGACTGCTTGGAAAGTGTATAACAATAGGGAAGAGGGGGAGAAACATAGATGGGGCAGAGAGCAAGTGAGGAACGTACGATTGCTAGTGGCAGCTATTGCAGAAGGGAATCAGAGAGGAAGGAAATGGAATGGGAATAGAAGGGATCGGAGTATAGAGGAAAGAGATGGGAATCTTTGCCCCACTCTGGAAAGGGATCAGTGCACATTGTGTAGACGAAAAGGATACTGGAAGAGAGAATGTCTCCAGAATAGATTTCAGAAACTATTTCCCCAAAACATGGAAAATCCCGGGGTAACAGAGTTACTTACTCTGGACCAGGATTCTTAGTGATGGGGACCAGGGAAAAACTCAGAAGTGCCCCCAGCAGAACCCCTGGTTACCCTGAAGCTGGGAAATGAAAAGGTAGGATTTTTAGTGGATACAGGAGCAGCATGCTCTCTTTTTCATTCTTGTAAAGGAAAAGTAAGCAGTGAAAATATGTCTATTGTTGATGCCACTGGGAATAGAGAAATAGGGCCTTTCTTTCAACCTATGAAATGCGGATATGGATCCTGAGTGTTTATGCATAAATTCCTGTATGTACCCGATTGCCCTATACCATTATTGGGAAGAGATTTATTAAGTAAACTTAATGCTCAAATTGTATTTGAAGATAATCATATCCATGTGCAAATACCAGAAGAAAAAGCATTGGAGGTGCAAGTTTTCTTATTCCAGCAAAGCAAAGATGTGTGAACATCTACAGTCCCAGAAGAAGTGATGAATGCAGTGAATCCTCTTGTATGGGAAGCAGGGATGCCAGGATGATCTAAAGCAGTGGAACTAGTAAAAATTGCACGACCAGTAAGACGAAAACAATATCCAATAAAATTAGAAGCAAAAAGAGGACTTGAACCATTGATAGAAAAGTGTATTAAATGCCGACTGTTGTGAGAATATCAATCAGAGTATAATACTGTCATTTTGCCAGTAAAGAAACTGCATACCAATGAGTATAGATTAGTCCAAGATTTGCACACTATTAATCAAATTGTAAAAGATATACACTCAGTAGTGGCTCATCTGTATACTTTGCTGACCACCATAAAAGAAACAGATCAATGGTTTACTGCATTGGATTTAAAAGATGCTTTCTTTTGCATTCCACTAGAAGAAGAAAGTCAGAAGTTGCTTGCCTTTAAGTGGGAAAGTCCCACTATGGGACAGAAAACACAATTATGTTGGACTGTGTTACCGCAAGGATTTAAAAATAGTCCCACAATTTTTGGCAATCAACTGGCTAAAAAATTAGAGAATTGGCAGAGAGAAAATGGGGCTGTAATCTTGTTACAGTATGTGGACGACATTCTCCTGGGGACACAGACAAAACCCGATTGTGTGCACTATACATTTGACCTTTTGAATTTTCTAGAGGCAGCTCAGAAGAAGACACAAGTGGTGTAGCAGGCCCTTGTTTATCTGGGCTTTACGATTATGCAGGGAGAACAGAGCCTGGGAATAGAGCAGAAAGAGGCAATCTGTCAAATACCTGAACCAAACTCTAAACAGAAGCTGAGAGCGTTTCTGGGAATGGCTGGATGGTGTCGCATGTGGATTGTTAAGTTCAGCTTGTTAACGAAACCCTTGTATGAAGCTATCAAGGGGCCTGGAAATCTCCTAGAATGGACTCTGGAATGCAGACAATCATTTGTTCAATTGAAACGCATGCTCATGGCTGCCCTGGCTTTCAGATTACCAAACCTGGAAAAACCTTTTGAGTTGTTTATGACAAACAACATGTTGCTTTGGGAATATTGATTCAGAAGACTGGATCCTGGAAAAGACTGGTAGGATATTTTTCCAAGCAACTGGACCAAGTAAGAAAAGGCTGGCCTTCATGTTTGCAGGTGGTGGTGGCTGCCATAATGCTTATACAAGAGGCACAGAAGTTAACCCTGGGGCACAAGCTGATTGTTCAGGTACCATTGTGGCGACTGCTGTTTTAGAGCAAAAAGGGGGGCATTGGTTATCCCCCAGCCAAATAATGAAATATCAAGCTGTTTTATTAGAACAGGATGATGTAGAATTAAAAGTGACTTCAGTATTGAACCCAGAAATCTTGTTACCTTTACCAAGTGAGACAGAATTAGAACATGACTGTTTGGCAACAATTGAACAGGTTTATTCTAGTCGAGCAGATTTAAAGGATGAACCTATAGACTCATCAGAAATTATTCTATTTCTGGATGGGAGTAGTTTTGTTGATAACAGAACTAGGAAGGCAGGATATGCTGTAATCCTAGAAGTTATAGAGGCAGAAGCACTCCCTCCAGGAACTTCAGCACAAAAAGCAGAATCAATCGCATTAAGCAGAGCTTTAGAAATAGTGGCTAGGAAAATTGCTAACATACAGACTGACTCAAAATATGCTTTCAGGGTGCTACATGTCCACGGGGCATTGTGGAAGGAAAGGGGTCTCCCATCCACTCAAGGAACACCAGTTAAATATGGAAATTTAATAAAGAAGTTATTAGAAGTGGTGGAGTTGCCTACACAAATTGCTGTGATGCACTGTAAGACTCATCAATTCGACAATTCTTTCATCATTTTGGGAAATAGATATGACTGCCAGGCAAGCTGCAGAAAAGAAAATCCTCAGGATGTGGCCTGAAAGATGTCAACATTTAAGTCAGCCTCCCAAGTATACTGAAAAGGATGAACAATTAGCTAAATTGTTAATGTCTGATAAGGATGAAAACAGATGGTGGATGACCAAAGATCAGTGTGTGATATTACCTGAGAATCTTATGAAAGACATTTTAGAGAAAACCCATAAAGAAACTCATTGGGCAATGGAGGCTTTAATAAATAATACTAAGACATGCTCTGGGAATGGGAATGACCAGTATTGCAAAAAGCGTTGTAAACAAATGCGAGATATGTCAGAAGACTAATTCCCAAAGTAAGCCAAGACCCCTCACCAGGAACAATAAAGAAAGGAAATACACCAGGAGATTATTGGCAAATTGATTTTTCTGAGCTTCCCAGGAAACTCGGGTACCGGTATTTGTTGGTACTAGTGGACACCTTTTCTGGATGGCCTGAAGCTTTTTCCTGTCATACCAATCAGGCACGGGAGGTAGTGTTTAGTATTACTAAAGGAGATTATTCCAAGGTTTGGAATCTTGATTGCAATGTCATCAGATAGGGGAGCCCACTTCATAGCAGAAGTGGTTTGGGCTTTAGTAAGGGTTTTAGGGGTAAAATGTGATTTACATACCCCTTGGAGACCCCAATCAAGTGGGCAGGTAGAGAGAATGAATCAAACATTAAAAAGACAGATGAGCAAGATTTGTCAGGAAACACAACTGAAGTGGCCAAATGCTCTCCCTTTAGCTTTGTTAAGGGCTAGGATCACTCCTAGGTCAAAGGAGAAAGTTAGACCATTTGAAATACTTTATGGGTGACCTTACCAGAGTTTGTCTCGAGAGCCAGGGAATAAGATAATATTAGGAAAACAGCATACCAAGGAATATGTAATTTATCTGGGAAAAGTTACTTCTTCCCTTAATAGGTAACTACATCAGAGGACACCTGTTGGGCTGGATACAGTAGTCCATCCGTTTCAGCCAGGAAATTGGGTCTATCTGAAAAACTAGAGTGACGAACCCTTGCAAGAAAAGTGAAAAGGACCTTTTCAAGTTCTTTTAATGACTTATACAGCTGTGAAATTACACAGAGTGAAACCTTGGATTCATTATACCAGAGTTAAGAAAGGTTTGGCATCTGATAACTGGGAAATAGTTTCCCAGAGACACAATGCGTTAAAGCTGAGAGTGAGATGGAAGAATGTATGAATAATACACAGGAAATATCCTAGAATCATAGAATGATTAGAGTTGGAAGGGACCTTAAAGATCATCGAATTCCAACCCCCCTGCCATGGGCAGGGACACCTCCCACTAGACACCTCCCACCTCCCTCAAAGACCCATCCAGCCCGGTCTTGAACACTTCCAGGGATGGGGCATCCACAGCTTCCCTGGGCAACCTGTTTCAGTGCCTCACCACCCTCACAGTAAAGAATTTCTTCCTAGTACCTAATCTAAATCTCCCCTCTTTCAGTTTAAAACCATTACCCCTTGTCCTATCACTACATTCCCTGATGAAGAGTCCCTCCCCATGCTTCCTGTAGGCCCCCTTCAGGTATTGGAAGGCCGTTACAAGGTCTCCCCAGAGCCTTCTCTTCTCCAGGCTGAACAATCCCAACTGTCTCAGCCTGTCCTCATAGGAGAGGTGCTCCATCCCTCTGATCATCTTTGTGGCCCTCTGCTGGACCAATTCCAACAGCTCCATGTCCTTCCTGTGTTGAGGACTCCAAAGCTGGATGTAGTACTCCAGGTGGGGTCTCACAAGAGCAGAGTAGAGGGGTAGAATCACCTCCCTTGACTTGCTGGCCACGCTTCTTTTGATGCAGCCTAGGATGCAGTTGGCTTTCTGAGCTGCCAGCATACATTGCCAATTCATGTTGAGCTTCTCATCCACCAACACCTCCAAGTCCTTCTCTTCAGGGCTGCTTTCCAGCCATTCTCCGCCCAGTGTGTATTTGTGCTTGGGATTGCTATGTCCCAGGGGCAGGACCTTGCACTTGGCCTGGTTGAACTTCATGAAGTTCAGACGGGCCCACCTCTCAAGCCTATCCAGATCCCTCTGGATGGCATTCATTCCCTCCAGCGTGTCGACCACACCACACAGCTTGGTGTCATTGGCAAACTCGCTGAGGGTGCACTCTATCCCACTGTCCATGTCTCTAACAAAGATGTTGAACAGCACTGGTCCCAGTACTGACCCCTAAGGAACACCACTCATCACTGGCTTCCACTTGGACATTGAGCCATTGACCGCAACCCTCTGAGTGTGGCCATCCAGCTGGTTCCTGATCCACCAAGTGGTCCATCCATCAAATCCATGTCTCTCCCGTATAGAGACCAGAATGTTATGCGGGACAGTGTCAAATGCTTTGCATAAGTCCAGGTAGATGACGTCTGTTGCTCTCCCATTATCTACCAATGTTGTAGCGCATTCGTAGAAGGCCACCAAATTTGTCAGGTATGACTTGCCCTTGGTGAAGCCATGTTGGCACTCACCAATGACCTCTTTATTCTCCACATGCCTTAGCATAGTTTCCAGGAGTATCTGCTCCATGAGCTTGCCGGGCACAGAGGTGAGACTGACCGGCCTGTAGTTCCCCGGGTCTTCCTTTTTTCCCTTTTTGAAAATGGGGATTATGTTTCACCTTTTCCAGTCAGCAGGAACTTCACCAGACTGCTGCGACTTTTCAAATATAACGGGAAGTGACTTGGCAACTTCATCCACCAGCTCCCTCAGGACCTATGGATGGATTTTGTCAGGTCCCATGGACTTATGCACCTTCATGTTCCTTAGGTCTCTCACCTGGTCTTCTCCTACTTTTGGCAGTTCTTCATTCTCATAGCCCCTGTTTTTGCCTGGTCTTTCAACTCAGGAGGTATGAGGAGAGAGGTTATCAGTGAAGACTGAGGCAAAAAAATTGTTAAGAACCTCAGCCTTCTCCATGTCCTGGGTGACCAGGTCTCCTGTTTCCTTCCAGAGAGGACACACATCTTCCCTAGCTTTCCTTTTATCTCTGACATACTTATAAAAGTTTTTCCTGTTATCCTTGATGTCCCTGGCCAGATTTAAACCTATCTGGGCTTTAGCTTTCCTAACCTGATCACTGGCTGCTCAGACAATTTTTCTGTATTCCTCCCGGTCTACTTGTCCTTGCTTCCACCCTCTGTAGGCCTCCTTTTTGTTTTTGAGCTTGTCCAGGATCTCCTTGTTCATCCATGCAGGCCTCCTTGGCTTTTTTGCCTGACTTCTTTCTTGGGATGCACCGCTCCTTAGCTTGGAGGAGGTGATCCTTGAATATTAACCAGCTTCTGTCACTGGCATAGTGATTAACTTCACTCATAAGAGAGAAGTAGTGAAATATTTATTAATATAAAACAGGGATTTAACAAAGTAGTAAATGCGACAGTGTTTTACGAGATTCGATGGCAAGGTACACTTGATTACTTACTGTACAGAGGACAGGGTCAGACAAGCTGTCAGGGAGACCCTCCCATTGAGTCACAATGGCCAGTTGGTGGGCGGTCACGAGAGGTGTTCCCCAGGGCTCAGTACTGAGGCCAGTTCTGTTTAATATCTTCATCAACAACCTGGACAAGGGGATCAAGAGCACCTTCAGTAAGTTTGCAGACGACACCAAGTTAGGTGAGAGTGTTGATCTGCTTGAGGGTAGGATGGCTTTGGAGAGGGATCTGGAAAGGCTGGATCGATGGGCTGAGGACAGTTCTATGAGGTTCAACAAGGCCAAGTGCCGGGCCCTGCACTTGGGTCACAACAACCCCGTGCAATGCTACAGGTTTGGGGAAGCGTGGCTGGAAAGCTGCCTGGCAGAAGAGGACCTGGGGGTGTTGGTCAACAGCTGGCTGAACATGAGCCAGCAGTGAGCTCAGGTGGCCAAGAAGGCCAGCAGCATTCTGGCCTCTATCAGGAATAGTGTGGCCAGCAGGACTAGGGAAGTGATTGTCCCCCTGTACTCAGTACTGGTGAGGCTGCACCTGGAATACTGTGTCCAGTTTTGGGCCCCTCACTACAAGACAGGCATTGAGGTGCTGGAGTGTGTCCAGAGAAGGGCAATGAAGCTGGTGAGGTGTCTGGAGAACAAGTCTTATAAGGAGCGGCTGAGGGAACTGGGATTGTTTAGCCTAGAGAAAAGGAGGCTGGGGGAGACCTTATCACTGTGTACAACTACCTGAAAGGAGGTTGTAGAGAGGTGGGGGTTGGTCTCTTCTCCCAAGTAACAGACAATAGGACAAGAGGAAATGCCCTCAAGCTGCGCCAGGGGAGGTTTATTTTGGATATTAAGAAAAACTTTTACACTGAAAGGGTTATTAAGCATTGTAACAGGCTATCCAGGGAAGTGGTTGAGTCGCCATCCCTGGAGGCATTTAAAAGATGTGTAGACGTGGTGTTTAGGGACATGGTTTAGTGGTGGACCTGTCAGTGTTAGGTTAACTGTTGGACTCAATGATCTTAAGGATCTTTTCCAACCTAAATGATTCTATGATATCACAAAAGGGGCTGACCCTTGACTGTTTGCATGACCAGTCTTCCACTGATGTCAAGATGAGATCGCCATAAGCATCACATGTAAAACAGAAGTTTTGTACTTGCTGTCTGAATGCACTTATAAAAAAAATCTAGACAAAGATATAATATGTATGCATTTTAGGGATAAATGCATACATACATTTGTGTGTAGCTGCAGGTTCATCTGTGTGTATGTACATATGTTGGAGTAAGTATCCATTTGCACTACCAAGATGGTGAAGAGACAGTAATGTTAATGGGAAGTTGTCTCTGGGAATTCAGTCCCTGTAAAATAGTTACATGTGCAATGCAGGGTTCAGCAAAACAGGTAACTCAGTATTCCAGCATACAGAGTCCTGCCTTTTTATTTGCAGAGCAACCAGTAGCCTGAGGCATAGCTGTCATGGTTTAGGCTGGTCTGGCCACTGAAACTAATGATAGATGCTCTCTTTAACCTCTCTCCCTTCCCAAGAGAAGGGAGAAAGACTTATGGGTTGAAAAGAAAGCTAAAACTACTTTAATGAAATATTTTTAATAATAAAACAGATCATATTAAAAAGAAAAGAATACAATATATATAAAACCAGTATCGAGCTCCCAGGATGATGATCACATAATCGGCAGGCACTGGGGAAAGTCCCAGACTGGAATCAGCAATGAATGGGAGCTGAACTCAGGAACTGGAGTCAGGAATGCATGGATCAGGATCAAAGGCAGATGAATAGACAGTCTTCCTTGGAAGCTGGCCGTTGAAGAAAAAGGGCTGACCCTTTGATCCCTCTGCTTTTATACTGAGCATGATGCACATGGGATGGAATACCCTGTTGGTCAGGTTTGGGTCATCTGTCCTGTCCGCTCCTCCCAGCAGGTGCAACCCCGCTACACTCTTCCGCTTCTGACCCTCCATCAGGGCACATAACAAAGTTAGCTGACCTTGGTTGTTACAGCAATAAGTATAAGCAGGAGCCTCTCTGCATATCATTCCTTGGTATAAACATCAGACGTTATCTGCTAGAAGCAGACACTGCCTGAACAATATGCTGTTAATTTCAGAAAATGAAGTTAGTTAGGAGACGCTTAACTGAAAAGTAAAATTACTGGAAAAAAAAATTGGTTCTGTTTTACCTCAGACCAGGACAATAGTTTTGAAATGTCCAAAACTACCTAATTTAGAAAAATGACAACATCACATGCCTTTTCTTCCAGGAAAGACTCTGAAAATTCCTCATTTCCGTCTGGCCAGAAATATAATAACACCAATCTTTTTCATAACACTTGGGTTCTTCTGTAGTAATGTCTATAAACAAAAAGTGTAAAGAGATATAAAAAAGAGAACAAAAGGGCTTGCTAGAATTTGGCAAACCTCAAGAAAAACACAAAGTAATTATATTCACAAATAAAATATTCCTGATCATTGTAAGACACCAAGAAAGCTCCAGGCTTTCTTTATTTTGAGTATTATTTTTTATTTTCATATGAACTGTATTGGCTCAGTCATTCCTTGATCTAGTTTTCATGAAAGTTTGCTTTTCCCATATTGTGTTTTTAGCAAAGAATTTCCACATGTTTACAGTAAAGAAACATGACCGGTCGGCGAGGCGGCGGCAGCAGCACCAGCAGCACTGGCGACGAGAACTACGGTGAGCTCGCGGGGAAGGTCGGATCGCGCTGTACGGAGGGGTTTCCGACCTCAGGGACCCCCCACTCACAGCCCGAGCCCCAGCCAGAACCCGGAAGTCTGCGGCAGCCAATCAGGCGTGGAGGGGGTGCGGCCGCGGGGATTTAAACGCGGTCAGAGCAGACGCTCGGTCGGTTGGTGAGGCGGTGGCAGCTAGCTGCCGCAGCTTGTGGTGCACAACAGGAGGGGGGAGGAAAAAAAAAAAAACCACCACACCACCACGCAAAAAAAACTTGAAACAAACACACAAATCACAAAACAAGTTACTGCTGAAGAGATCATATCAAGTCATGGTTGGGACTCGGTCAAAGGCCATTAGAAAAAAAACTGTGGGTACCCAGACAGAGGCCCCACACAAACATGCAGGCACCCAGGCAACTGGTTGTAATGAGTGCTGGAACCTGGCAATGATGGATGATAGAGAC